>JH792522.1:117022-141892 GCA_000291705.1 Sphaerulina populicola P02.02b
AGAGGGAGAGAGACAGATGGCATATACAACAAATAACAAAAGCGCCTAGCTGTAAGAAAAAAACAAAGACATTCCGCTCGCTTCAACTTGCCCTTTTCCATGTAGCAGCAGCAGTAGCAGTAGCAGTAGCATTAAATAACTCCATCATACACAATCATCATCACGTCCCCTTCACAGGCAGTCCCGCGGGGACATTGGCAGATTGTAAGATCCTCTGCAATGGATCATATTCAATCTCTTTCCTCCTCGGTGGCAACCTACCCCAATCCTCTCTTCCCCTGTCATCCTCCCTTTCTCTCCTCCTGTCACCAGGTTGAGGCCCCAAGTACCTCCCATGATGATCCTGATGTCCACTCGCGACGGCAGTATTGACAACGGCATTTGCGCTCCTCTCCACAGCTTTCGTCGAGCGTTCCACAGCTCGTGCACTCCTCAACGAAGCATCTGCAGATCGCTCTGCGGCATCGGCACTTCGATGAGAACCTTTGGCCGAGGATCTGGAGGCATTTGCGGACTGAAAGGTGGGCATGACTGCGACGATTGTGGCTGCTGACGCGAGAGTTGCCCAGAGAGTTTTCTTTTTGAACCATGGCTTGTCTTCTGGCATTGGCATGAGGACATCTTCATACGCCGGCTCGGCTCGCCTGTGGTGTCGGGGAGAAGAAGGCGAACGGGAGCGCGAGTAGGACGAGTAGCGTCTTCGTCTTCTGGGTCGGTCCCGTGAGCGGCGCGGGGAAGGTGAGCGAGACGACATTGACGAGGCGGATGGCGCCCTGCTGTCATCCATGAGTACGTGTACAGTGCCGGGTGCAGTATGGAAAGGTCTGGTTCTACCTGGAAATCTGGTCGCGACTACTAGAGTAGGCGCTATCGTAGCTTTGCCGTCCGTTGGGTGTTGGTCTTGATCTTGATCTGGCGTCTGGATCTCGCGCTCTCGGTGGCATGGTCATAGAGTATCCACGAGGTGTTGCTGCATCGTGGATCGGGGGCGGGTCGGTTGTCTTTCAAGCAGCAGCAGAAAATGGACTTGGGCACGCAAGTCCCACGCCTCGCGAGGTTGGGACGGAGAGTTTGATATAGAGACGTGGGAGCCTCCTCCTCCTCCTCTTCCTCCGTTCCATCTTGTTGTGGATGAAGAGAGTTTGGGCAGCGGGCGAGCGAACAAGTCCGCGGTTCGCAGTGCCCAGCCATGGTGTCCATCGCAGACTTTGGGGAAAAAAGGAAGATCCGGGCAGATGTGAGGCTGGCAGCAGGTGAAACAGGTGGGATGACCCCAGCCTATATGTTCCAGAAGCCTATACCGAACGGCTTATCCCTGCGAGAAGATCCTTCATCCAACGGGCCAGAAATATGTGTCCGACTCATATTGGACAGCGGGCACTGTATAACGGGTAGTCGTCGTCATTCACTTGGCTGGGCGCAGAGCTGGGCATCAGTCTGCCGTGGCCGTGGGGGATTCTGAACATTGTTCCCGCGCCGTCGGCCCTGTGGCTCTGCGACCATTTCATGAAGTCATTGCCGGGCGATGCACACAATCAATTCATGAAGTCATTGCCGGGTGATGCACACAATCAATAGCGACTTCACACGTGTCGCTCATCCCTGGTCATACCGCGATCGACGCTAAAGAGCTCAGTTCGTGCTGGGTGAGTGAGTGGGTGTCGACTACTACAGTAGGAGGTACATCGACATATTCATCAGCTCTCGGGTCTTGTGATTATCAGGGAAGACAGCACACTCGGTCGCCAGCCCTGCCGGTAGTAGCGGATGCCTCGAGATCGACTGTATCCAGCGTGACTTGACGAATATATCCCCCCATCCGTGGCATGGGATGTAACCATTGTGCGATGATATGTCTGGGGCATCGTAGCCTCTCACGCAGCACCGATCTTGTATGTCCTGCTTCACGCTACTCTTAGAGACAAGTCCCACTCGCACTGCTCTGCTCTGCTCTGCTCTTCCCTTTGCGCTATCGCTGCTCCCTCATGCCTCGCTGTCGCCATTCATGCACTGTCCCGGTGCCCAGAACTGGCAGTCTGGACTCGGGAACGCTGTCGAAAGGGTGGAAGACTGGGATGTTCGTCATCTCGTGAGCTGAACGAATTCCATTCGATGATAAAACGCACGTGGGGAACTGCTGTAAGGGGCTGTTCAATAGCATAAAATCGCATTTGCTACAGTAACTGCGATTCTCTGTGGAATGCGATTTTCGACCTATCAACTGCGGTTGGAATGCGGTTTTGATACGGATGAACTACGATGAACTTTGATGAACTGCGACAGTAAATGCGGTAAATGCGATATCGTACGTTGTTCAATAGAATAGGCGGGTACGGTAAGCGGGGTACTTATACGATATATACGAGGTAAAAGTGTAAAATTACTATGAACTATAGTCAAATGCGATGAATGCGATTTCGTAATGCACCTCTCGAGCCGCATTTCCAATCGCATTACGAAAAGGTAGGAAAACGTCGTTGGGTTACTATATTAGGCAATCCGGGGTGCTAAGACGAACTGCGGTAAATGCGATCGCATTTGTCAAAGTTGGTCGCAGTTCAATCGCATTTCAGTCGCAGTTCATAACTATATTAACTGCGAAAAGTGTTCAATAGCCACATTTTTTGCCGCAGCGTACCCTAAGCGCGTTTAATAGCTTTCCGAACTGCGATTTTCGAACTGCGGCAACTTCGATTTTATGCTATTGAACAGCCCCTAAGGTAGTCCTACTCTATCCTCGTCCTCCTCTTCCATCCTTCTCTTCCTCTTCCTCTTCCTCTTCCTCCTCCTCCTCCTCTTTCACCTCCTCCTCCTCCTCCTCCACCCCCGCCCTTCGGCCAAGCGCCTCTGCTTCCTCAACCACGACAACAACGGTACATTACAAAGTTTGCCATGCAGCTTGATGCCGCTATCCTTCAACATTCTTGTTCTAGGGACCATTCAAGACTTGCTAAGCATCCAGCCGCCTAAGCTTTGAAAAACATGCCAAATAGAAGGCTCGTGATTGGTTCTGTCCGGTTCCTTGCTCTCGCGTGGAAAGCATCTTTGGCCTCATCCCGGCAATAGTGCTAATTAGTTCTCATCGAGAGGTCGGAGCAGCTTGCCAGAGACGGGAGCAATGTGGAACTCATAAGGATGTATACCACGCCCGCACGCAGAATGTGCTTCTCGTAGTAGCGCGTCTTTTCGCATCCTTTTCATCCAGAGACACAGGTTGAGATGAAGGTCTCCATTGTTGTCTCGGTCCTCGCGTCGTCTCTGCTCGCAGAGGCGAGCTGGAGGAGAAACTTGAACTACGCGTCTCCTTCGCACAACCATCCGGGGCTGGGCATATCGCTCCACAAGGTCAACAAGCGGAACACGTGCGTGTAGAGGGACATTGATCCATATCATGCACGACTCGAATACTGGGTGGGCTAATCATGATGCAGTCCTGGTCAGGCATTCCATGCATCTCAGCTCAACTTCACTCATGGCGTGGCCTCAGGCGATCCATACCCAGATTCCGTCATCCTCTGGACTCGTCTCGCTCCCATTGCCGCCTCGAATGACACGGCTAGCAACACCACTGTGAGCGGCTACGTCCCACTCTACAACCATGGCCCCAAGCAGGTGTCTACTGCACCAGTCTGCGCCGAGTGGAAAGTGTCCAAAACGAAGGACTTCCAGCACGTAGAGAGCTCCGGTACGGCATATACCTCGAGCGACATTGACTACACCCTCAAAGTCGAAGCTACGAATTTGGCGCCCTGGACCAGGTACTACTACCAGTTCAATGCCTGTGGCAGCAACAACACGAGTCCGCTCGGTCGTACGAAAACGACACCGCACCCAACTGACTATGTTACCAACGTGGGCCTGGCGGTATACTCGTGCGGCAACTTCCCGTTCGGCTTCTTCAACGCATATGGCAATCCAGTGCGCAAAGACAGCGTTGACTTTGTGATCCACCTGGGCGACTACATTTACGAGTATGCTGGAAATGGAGACTACGGTTATGGCTACTCCATCGGCCGCATCCCGAAACCAGAGAGCATCATTTACACTCTGGACGACTATCGCATGCGCTACGCCACTTACCGCACTGACGAGGACCTGCTGCTGTCCCACCAGACTTACCCATGGATTCCGGTCTGGGATGACCACGAGGTATGTAGTATGCCTGGTGGTGGTGAAGCTCATAGATGGGTGCGACTCGTGCTGACTCGTGATAGGTGTCGGATAACACGTACCGCGACGGTGCTGCCGAGCTCAACAACACCGAAGCATCTTTCATTCAAGACGGCGGTGTTTCCGTGGATCAGCGCAAGATGAACGCTGTCCGAGCATATTTCGAGTGGATGCCCATCCGCCAAGTTGAGCTAGATGACAACCTTCGCATTTGGCGCAACTTCCAGATCGGTTCTCTGTTCGATTTGATCATGCTGGACACTCGCCAATATGACAGGTCCATTACCGATTTGTATTGGAACACGTAAGTACATAATGTTGCAAATCAGACGAAGTAAACGGCATACTAACATTCCCTTTGCAGCGACTACATCCACGCCATCTCCAACGATGTTGGCCGGAGCATGATGGGCAGTAGACAGGAAAACTGGTTCTACAACTCTCTCGGCGACTCTGCCAACCGCGGCGCACGATGGAGAATTATTGGCTCGCAAACTGTCTTTTCTCGCGTGAACGAGTCCGTCTCGTTCGGCAACGTCAACCCCCTCGACTACGATGCTTGGGACGGGTACCAGGCCAACCGAAACAGGACTCTGAACTTTTTGACCCAGAACAACATTGGCAATAACATTGTCATCAGTGGTGACAGTCACGCCTCGTGGGTGTCTGACCTCACCTGGCTAGGGCATGCGAATTATTCTGCCGAAAGTGGAGCCGGCTCACTCGGGGTCGAGTTTGCTGGTTCGGCCGTCTCGTCACCTTGCCCATATGGTCAGAACATCACGCAGAAGTCTGCGAACAACTACTCCGACATGCTGGAAGCTGCAAATGCGGAGTTACACTGGAACGACATCTACTATCGGGGCTACTTTGAGCTCCACCTGAATTACGATGAGGTCAACGCGAGCTTCTTTGGCCTGCCCACGATCGTGACCAGGAACCCACTCGAGATCAGCTTGGCCAACTTCACCGTCAAGAGCGGCGACAACAGATTGCAGAGGCCGATTGCAGGCGGAGTTGCAGAGAGTGGAAGCCTCAAGGGAGGCCGCATCATGCAGAGCAACATAACCAACAATACCGAGACTGGTCTGTACACGATCAGCATGTTTGACCAGGAGGATATCTAGATATAGAGTCTCAGTACATACGTCAAATCGACAGGAACCCACAGGAATGAACCAATATGGCGGCAATATCAGGTTACGTACAGGTAAGGACAGTAAGGTATGTATATTACCTTGGCATGGGTGGAAGCAGGGAATGTGACGTATTCGCGTGAATGAAACAGCTAATGGAACAGCCTAACACAGTAAGGACTGTAAGGTACATGTACATACAAATATTGGCTGTGCCAGTCTATTCATGGCACACATTCGCGACTTCCAGCAACTTCCAACAACTGCACCGCCAGCCAGTCCATTCCCGTCAGGTGACTTCACATTGGACGTCGCTTCCAACCTCCGTACCTAAGGTAGTAGACGCCCACCGTAAGTAAGTACCCCTTCCCCTTCCCCTTCCCCTTTCCACTTCTACTTCACTTCTCCTTTCCACTTCCACTTCCCCTTTCCACTACACCTCCCTCGACTCCCTCATCCTTGGATAGCACGAGCACGTCGGCGCTGGTCGTCAGACTGGACTACTGCGCTCCAACTCCCCTCTAGACATCATCATCATCATCATGCGTCCTCTATTCCTGCTGCAGGCCACCTCAGTCCTGGCTACGACTCTCCTTCATAAAGCTCGCCCTATTGAACCGCGACAGGACGCTGGAACAGTACAGATCCTTGTTACCAACAAATGCGCAGACACCATCTGGCCCGGCGTGTCTGAAAACAACGGCTTGTCCAACGACGGCTTTGAACTCGCCAGCGGTGACTCCAGAAAAGTCTCGATAAGTTCGACCTGGAAAGGCCGTATCTGGGGTCGAACCAACTGCACATTCCCCAATGGCAACAGCTTGCCCGGAGCCTGTTTGACGGGAGAATGTGGAGCGATGAAATGCGTCCAAGCAGGAAATCCTCCGGCCACGCTCGCCGAATTCGACATGTCTGGTGCAGGCGATCAAGCATATTACGACATCAGTCTCGTCGATGGATACAACCTCCCCATGGCCATTGTCCTCGTTCCCAACGGAGTGCCCGCTCTCTCCAACGTCAAGCTCAATCAAAAGAATCCCGCGTGCGTGGGAAGTGTCAATGGACTCGCGCCTCCCGATTTCAACCCTTACAGCGGCGGAAATTCCTATCTGGGAACTACATCGGGTGATGAACTTCCCTTCGAGAAGAGATCTACCGCGCAAGACGTCAGCACCTGGTGTCCCTTTGACCTGCTGGTCTCGCCGCCTCCCACACCTGGTAATGGCGTGTATCCCTATCCCGATGGAAATATCCAACGACCGGCGTTCAACCCTTGCAGTTCGGCATGTCTCAAGTATAGGAAAGCTAAGTACTGCTGTACGGACAGCTATGGCAGAGGGAAATGCCAACCCAACTACTATTCTCGCGCCGCAAAGGCCATATGTCCCGATACGTATACGTTTGCGTACGAGGATACGAGCAGTCTCTTTAGTGTAGACAAGGGTGGAAGCTGGGAAGTCATCTTTTGTCCTGGTGGCAGGAGTACGAATATCCTGGCGGGAAGTCGTGGGAACTAAGTTAGTTGAGCTACCTTAGAAAGGGAGGGAAAAGGCAGCAGAAGCGGCGGCGCCACGAGGGATGGATCACTTTCTGTCTTGATGACCTGAGAGTTGCCGCCCCTTTTTTTTTCGTCGATTTTTGGTCTGCAACCTCTCTGCCCACAAGAATACAAGATAGACACAGAGATACACTTGGACAAATATAGCCACCCAATTAATAATGTACCCGTCACCCGAGAAACAAAAGTCATGGCATCACATCACTTCGCATTACATTGCATTGCATTACATTAAGCTATCAGCCTGCTCCCTACATGGCCATGTGCTTACTTTGCGTGCTTGCTTAGGTACTCGCTAATGCTCTGTCTCTCTTTCTCTCTTTGAGAAAAAGTGTGCACGTATGTATAACAAAACAGTAGCCCTCCCCCGGTTCGCCGCCGCTGCTGCTGCTGCTTTGTCTGCTTTGTCTGCTTTTTGGTCGTATCGAGAAATGAAATGCCAATCCATGGCATGGGTATGGCGTATGGATGTGGTTGGGTAAAGGTCTGTCTCGCCTATCAAGAAGACTCTGGTCTCCTCTTGGGGATGTGTGGGGGTGTGTGTGCGCGCGCGATGTGTCGAGGGCTCTGCCCGAAGGGTATAATATACTTCGTAAAGGGGACCGGCAAGCAGCTCTCAAGCGATGGGAAATCGCCTGCCAGGTGTCGGTCGTTGTCGATCATAGAAAGGGCGTGTGGGAGTGTTTGGTCCCTCGCCCTGGAAAGAGAGCACGGTTCGTCCGCCGTCTTCGTTCACACATCAGAACTGTACGCCCTTCCTCTTCAGATATCCCTCTAAGAGACCATCCAATTGCCCCATCATATCCTGCACGTCCTTCTTCTCTTGCACAAAGAGATCAGCCATCATTGGGTGATCAGCTGCCACAGGTGTGACTCCTGTCGTGTCGTTGATCATCACCAGCATATCTCGCACTTCACTGCTATCTTCCATCC
Organism: Sphaerulina populicola P02.02b; assembly: GCA_000291705.1. Classification (NCBI taxonomy): domain Eukaryota; kingdom Fungi; phylum Ascomycota; class Dothideomycetes; order Mycosphaerellales; family Mycosphaerellaceae; genus Sphaerulina; species Sphaerulina populicola. The sequence goes on from JH792522.1 coordinate 124,820, forward strand.
AGGCCTTCAGACTGTCATCGGACCAGGACTGCTGGGAGATTGTAGGCGAAGGTCTCGAGCTCGCGGGCGAGCGCTGCGAGAATGAAGACTTGGAGGAGTTGCTGTCGGCTGAGATGCCACGTGCAAATCGTTGTGGTGAGGGCACTTTTCCGGTCGGCGCTGATGGAGTTGTTGTGGTCGGTGTGGACTGTTTTCCCAGCGCGGCGTCTCGCGCAGCCATGGCAGCTTTCTCTTGTGGCGCCATAGGCAATGGTGAGCGCGCTGTGGGCGTTGACTCGTCGTCGTCGTCGTCGTCGTCGTCGTCTTCATCCTCGTCATTGTCTCCATCTTCAGACGTGTCGGAGTCGTGTCCACTCGGTTCAGCAGGATGGTTGATCAAGCTGGGAGAGCTGGTGAGACTTCTCGGGCCTTCCACTTCATCGTTGCCCTCTTCCGCGTCCTCCTCGCGATAGACATCAGGTATATGTATGGATTCCGTCCCGTGCATAAAGGTGTGATTGGATGCTTCCACCGGACTCTCCGACAGCCGATCTCCTTCTTGCACGTTGTCTTGATCCTCAAACGGGTTGGTAGGATCATCGACGGGTGAGTCAAAGTCGTCCAGTTCCACCCGCTGCTTAGACTTTTTGGCTTTCGTGGGCTTACCTTCCTTGTCACCAAGTAGCATGTTCGTGAAGGGAGCAACAGAGTTCTGAACAAGGGCCAGGGGTTTGCTGATGCCACTCGCCTTTTCCGATGGTGGCGGAGACTGTGCTGCTCGTTCTTCGGGCTCATCGCTACTGCTGACTTGTTGCATCGGCTTGACGTCGTTCTCGGAACCAGCGCTGGCCATCTCGTACGCGACATTTGAGCCTTCCAGCTCCGCCACGAACGATGTCGGTCCCATGTCTTGTGGTGCTTGTGGGGAGATCGGGTCCTGCTCATGATGATCGAGCGCAGGTGCAACCAGAGAAGAGGCAGAGTTCTTGTCCGCATGCGAGGGTGAAAGCTTGCCGCTGAGACCTGAAATCGACCTCTGGGATCCTTCGCGCTGCAACTCCGTAGAGCCCTTCTCCGAGTCGGCGTCGTTGGCACTCTCCTTCATCTTCTTGTCCTTGTCCTTTTTCTTGCTCTTGAACAGCCCACTCAACATGCCGCCGCTCTTTTTGGGCTTGTCTTCCTTCTTCTTCCTCTCGTCCTTCTTCGCAGCAGCTTGTTCCGATGCTGAACTCGTGGGCTTCGCCTCTTCGAAGCTGCTACTGCGCGCCATTTCGATGGAAGGTGATTTGCCGTCTCTGGCCTGCTCCTCGCGCAGCAGGCCGGGTGTGAGTGTGATGCGGACGGTGTCGAGTTTGTCGTCCTTGAGGAATGAATCGGTGTTGCGAGATCGTTTCGAAGATTTGAGGGGTGCGGCTTCTGTGACAACCATTGGTATACTGTGTGCATCAATGCCATGTTGTTGTGACAACTCACCCGTCTTGGGACCGTGAACACCATCCGTCACGCCCGCCTCTGCCAACGCCTGCTGTGCCGTCGCGGCCTGTTCACGATCGAAGGAAGCGCGGTTAGAGCCGGTGCTCGATCGTCTTTCGGCTTCAGGATGTTCAAGCTCGGCCTTTTTCGCCTTTTCTGCCTCTGCGTCGGCCTCTTCTTGCGCAGTGTCTTCGCCTTGCTGTGCGTTGCCATATGCGGGCTCGATCATGTTGTCCTCGTCCTCGGTGGAGTACTCGTAATCGGATGCTTCCACATAAGTCGGAGCTGCGAACTGCACCGTCTTTGCGTTTCTTCGTCGCATCGCCTTCTTCAGGGGGTTTCTCGACTTTTCCGAATTGTCACTGAGCATTGTGGCGGACAGCTATTCATGGTCAGCAGCGCATCACGTCGGAAGTGGGCCCACGAACATCAATGTTTCTGTGCTTGTTCAATCGCGCAAGTCGTTCTGTGGGCGTCTCGATGTGCTCGGCAGGTAGGTAGCCTAGGGTGTTATGCTTAGCGAATCTGGGAGGAAATTCGTCGTGCAACAAAAAACAAGAACATACCGATACTACTATCCTTGACTACTCTGACGAGCCACCAGTAGCTGTTGCTATCGTCCAACAACACCATCGTGTCACCTTTCGTAGCATTTGCCTGGCCTTCAACGGTGGCGACGAAAGTATGCAGGGCATACACAAACTCGAAATCGATATCTTCTGCTTCAGGTAAGCCCTCGCACGCGAAAGCGTGATCAATCACATCGAGTCGAGTATCAAGGTTTAGGAAAGCGTCATTGTCATCATCATCATATTCATGTTGGTTATCGTCATGGTGGCCATGCTCAGAATCGCTGCTGTCCGTCAAGGTCTCCGGCATACTATCCCAGGAGGCGTTCGAAAAGGTAGGCGACAGCGGCATGTTCAGCAGCGGATCGTTGACGGGGAGCAGAATATCGGCAAAGTCCATGCTCTTGTCGCTGGACGCGCTTAGCGAGCGCATGTGGTGCCCAGTATATGGCATGGGCAGGTGGGTGGTGCTTCGCATGAACGAATGGCTGCGAAATGGGCTTGCGATCGGGCTCCTCATCTCCGGGCCACGTTGATCACCGAGTGCGGGATCATCGTTCTCGTCAACCGTGGATAGGAGGGAAGAAGTAGCAGGAAAAGGCCGTGGAAATGTGGTAGCGGTATGCCAGAAGGCCCTCACCCGTGCCTTTTGCTCTTGGAGATCTCGGTCCGTAGCATCCAAGACCAGGCCGAGTGACTCCGCGGTGCTGTCCGGGTCAAGCAGAGTGGTGTTACAGCCCTCATCAGGCGTGTTATGGTGGTCCTCTACCATCCACGCATTCTTGCTGGGCCTCGTTTCCCAGTCCATGCGCGGGACCCGTCCAATATCCTGGCTGTACCTACCCTCATGATGATGCTTCGACGTTGCGAATGGAATCCTGCGAGAAGACGCAGGCTTGGAAGCCGATTCATCGTCGGCCTCGTCGTACCAGGGAGTAGCAACATCAGCCGAAGGCGAACGTTCCCTTCCCACCAATCTCGACTTCAGCGGCATGAGCTGCGGCGTGATCGAGAAAGGCGACGAATTTGGCGTCAGATCCGCAGGAGTCTGGTTGAAAGACTCTCGCGTGGCGATCCTGTTCGGTGTGGAGGCTGGTGTGCTGACGGCACTGGGAGACAGACTGGCCATTCGCGCTGGCCACGTCTTGTTCCTCAGGCGCGGCAACCTTGAAGCAGAAGGAGCATAGAAACGCGGTATGTACCCACCATCTTCGATGCTCGGCGAGCTCGATATCCTGTCCATCATGTCGTCGTCGCCCTCGCCCTCGCCCTCCCCCGCGGCGCCATCCTCCCCATGTTGGCCATTGTCCTGGGCGCGTTCCTTCGCGTCGTTGGCATTGGCCGCATCGCTCGTTTTCGGTTGGTCGTCCAGGTTGGCGGATATATCCCACGCGTCTTGTAGGTTCTTTTCTTCTGAATGCCGCTCGTCGAGGACGTGTTGGACCGAGGCAGCCAGGTGTGGTGCGTTGGCGTCTGGGGCGGGATGTTTGGTGTGTTCGGCGGCGGTTGGACTGTGTTGGTCTTGCAGGTCGAGAGTGTCTGCTCGAAGGATATTGGGGCGCGCCATGACCGTGGACGGGGGGAGGGGGCTCTACGAGTCAAGGACACAATCAATGCAGCGACCAGCGGGACCACGCGAGGTCGCTACAATGTTGAGGGGGCTGGTATGTGAGGCAGCATGGCAGGGGCAAGCAATAGTACTGGGGTGGCGGGATAGCGAGTGAAGGGGGTCAGTGAATGGGGTGAGAGGGCGGGTTGCGTGGTGGTGGTGGTGATGGTGGTAGTGGTTGGTGGTGGTGGTGGTAGTGGTGGTGGTGGTGGTGGTAGTGCAGGATGGCCGTGTTGCGAGTAGGATCAGTAGGCGAAGAGAGTATGTCTCAGTGAACACTGACTGTACTGGCAGGAAATGAGGACGTCCAAAGACTCCCGACTACACCAAACGAGCACACCACAGTGTATCAAACACTATCTAGTATCAATAGTTCTAGGCAATAATAACAATTCCATACCTACATGTACTGCTGAAAAGTGGTTCCGACCCCAAAAATGCCCCAAACTCTCGAAACAAACGGTCCGTGTGCTTGTTTCATGTCAGGCACGAGAATCATTTCAGGCACATGGATCACCAACTTTGTTTGCACTGTACCAAGTACATACCTCCTGAGTCCTAAATACTGTAATATTGATGTAAAGTATCTGTGCCTTGTCATTTATATATACATCTTCTCCTGCATTATGCGTCTGCTATTCACTTCATTATCGTCTTAACTCTTACAGGTACAGGTTTTACATTGATTACCTTACTAAAAGTATAGGCTCGTGCCTCCTTTATATAGAGATATAGATACGTCCTCGAGACTCGAGCCTCGACTAAGCAGATTCTAGTAAAAAGAGGTTTGGCAACGTATACCTATTATTATATTACTATATCATACCTTATCCAGGACTGATTACACTCCATACTGACACTCTTATCACCATTCTCTATTATGTCTTTATCAGCCTCAAGTCTACCCACCCTTCAAATCCGCCCTGCAAACATCCCTCAAATCATAGAAATCCAATTCTCCGCCTTCGAAGGCGACCCCTACTAAGAAGCCCTCTTCCTAAGTGATGACTACTACAGCCCCGAAACTCGCTAGGCTGCTGTCGAATATGGATCCCACTGCCCGCTACATGGTCTGTTGTAGTAGTAACAATACTTGTGAAAGTAGCAGTGATAGTAGTAAAAGGGTAGCAGCAGCAGCAGCAGCAGCAGTAGTAAGACACACACCACCACCACCACCACCACCACCTCATCCCTATCCCCATCAAACACCCATATAAACAGCAACATCATCAAAAACAATCCTCAAAACACCACCACCACACAATTCCTCCAAGACCACCCAATTCTCGGCTTCGCCCTCTGGAACATCTACGCTCCCCCCCGGCCCCGCTCCGAATGGGCCCGATTCCCGACAGTAGACTGGTGCAGCGGCCGACAAGCCGAAATCGCTCAAAATTTCCTCTCCATGAACGCGCTGCTGCGACAAAATCAAATCTGGCAAGGCAGACTATATACCTGCGATGAGAGGGAAGGAAGAAGGAGGAGAAAAAGAGGAAGAAGAAGGAGAAGGAGAAGCAGAAGTGAAAGTAGGTGAGAGGGCTTGAGTGTGAGATTCCGTAAAGTACTATGAGTGGCTGAATCAAGAAGTTCTGGGAGTTTCTCTTCAAAGTCAATCCTCATCACCCGCTGACTCTTTCCTCCTCTTCTTGGCTTTGATATTCGCGCTAGCGCCACTCTGTTTCCTCTGATGCTCATCCAATGGCTGTCGTTCCTCGTCGTCTTTCAGCGCCCACGTGGTGACCCTCGGCCAAGGAGGACAGATGTCGATGTTCTCTCGCGGAAAGATCATCTCCAACACGCAAAAGAGGAGATAGTCCACAATGGCTACCAATACAAACAGTTTCCCCGCCCAGACACCACAGCCGTAATATCGCTTCAGTCGATCCATCAGCGCAAAACTGAGGACAAAGTTCTGTGCAGGCTGCCCATAATGCTTGAATTCGTCATCGTAGTAGCCCTCGTTGTCAGGTGCCGACGGCGTACCGGTGATGAGGTCGTAGACACGCTCCGTCCGACGTGCGATGTCGCTCCAGCTGTACATGTTCTTGACGAGGTCGTGAAACTTGTCTCGCCGGACAGTCTTGGAGGATGTGAGGATGCCGACAGCATCCGTCACGCCTCGGACCACGTCTTCGACCTCGGGCAGGACGAAGACTGTCATGTTCGAAGGGAGGACTTCTGGAACGCCACCGACTCGTGTTGCAACGACCATGAGCCCACATGAAGCTGCTTCCACGAGGACGGTGCCAAAGGCCTCCGTAAGCGATGTGCTGAGGAGTAGATGACCACGGACCATGACATCTCGGACTTCCTCATGGCGGATGCTGCCGAGTAGGGTGACTCGCGCTTGCCCTGAAGGTGTATAGACGAGTTGCTGAGGTAAGCTATCGAGAGTCTGCTCCAGGTCGATAGCTTTGGGCCCGCTTCCAGCAATGATGAAGCGCAAGTTGGGATGTAGACGTAGCAAGAGCGGAAGTGCAGAGATGAGCAGATCGGTGCCTTTATTGTAAAACAGGCGCGAGATGACCACTATCGTGATAGGATCGCCAGGTCCGACAGGCTTGCTTGGATCAGGGGGAGGTGGCAGATAGACATCTTTGTTGCTACGTGATTTGAAGTTCTCGGCCTCTGAAGGAGAGTATGGTCGGAAGTCGCGAGGCACCACCGCATTCGGGATGACAGACACAGCCAGCGGATTCAACGACGCTCGTAAGGTGGTGTTTTCCTTGCAGGTGTGGCTGACGCAGATGACATGGCCAACATCGCTCAAGCTGAACTTGAGTAATTTGTTGGCCATGATACTACCGGCGTCGCTGAAGCCAAACAGACTGTGATCGGTGAAGACAGTATGTAGGCTCATTGTCCGAGCATGGAGAATGGCTTCGTGGCACAGGTTACTGAGAGATGCATGGCCATGCACGATCTGGATCTGTTCTCGTATGAAGATGTTGCGCAGGATGGGAAAGGATGAGAATACAGTGGGAAAGGTGGTCGATCTGTAGACAACCCAGTGAGGCAGATGGTATACCTTGATGCGATTGGTCAGATAGCGTATACCACAGCGACCAGGAGAGTCGTAGGCATGTGTGATGATGATGACTTTATGGCCGCGATCGATGAGTTTCTGCACAGCACTCAGTTGATGTCACTCGTGAAATGGCTGGCGGGCTCGAATGAGTATGACTTGCACTGGACAGCTGGTAGATATGGCTTTCGACACCTCCGGGCTGAGGGAAGAAGAAGTCCGAGACCATGCTGGAGAGATATGAGCGTCATGTGATGGTGGAATAGGCAAAGACGACTGACGCGATATTGTACGGCATCTTGAATAAGGGGTAATTAATGGCTGAAAATGGGGCGAAAGGGGGTCTGGTGAGGACGATGTTATCGCTTCGGCCAGAGCTTGCGGTTGATCAGCGTCTGCATGGCGTCAAGGTATCGAGACCTCGGGCATATGTTCCAAATACGGTATGCAAAAGTGGTTGAAGCAGAGAATAGTGACAGAGGGAAGTGAAGGGAATCGGGATGTGGGACGGAACGAGCCGAATTATAGTTTCGGGAAAGGGTTACTTATGTCCAGCTCCAGACTACGGTATGCCGTAATTTTTCCATAATTCTGAATACCTGATCCTCAAGAACTTCATCTTCACTTGCCTCAAGTGTCTGGTGTGCAACAGTCGTCGTCATGAATGGGCTATACAAGCGGTACATTCCGCCCAAAGACGTCACATTCCCTTCAGGCTTCACACCGGCCACTGCAGTCTCGAAAGCACCCCCGCCGCCGCCACCAGCACCCGAGAAGCGCAAACGAGAGCGGACGGAAGATGAAGTCGCAGAACGCAAGGCGAAAAAGCTCCGCAAGAAGGGAATTGACCCGGCCACTGTGGCCATCACAATCAGCACCTCTAAAGACACACGCTCTGCTGCAGTGACAGCGACAGAGACGGGTAAAAGCACTGCATCAGTGAATATCGAAAAGGCTGCTCCTTCAGACGACGCAATCAAGGCTGCCAATGCCGCTGCTGAAGCCAGAGGAGACTTCTCGCACATCAAAAACAACAAAAAGCGACACAAACTAGAGGCAGAAGCACGGAAGGCTGGTCTGCGAGTCGCGGGCAAGATCGATACGCCCAAGGAACAGCATGACAAGAGTTGTGAAGTGCTCGTGCTATCTGGTGAGACGATACCACAGCCTGCTGTTGTTCAGGAGGTGCAAGAAGCTGCAGAGCCTGTGACGGCAGCGTCTATCAAAGAGAACAGGAAGAAGAAGAAGGAGTCCAAGAAGGAGGAGGTCGCCGAGGGAGAATCGCAGGAGGAGAAAGAAGCTGCAGAGCCTGTGACCGAAGCTCGCGTGAAAGAGAAAAGGAAGAAGAAAGAGTCGAAGGAGGAGGTCACTAAGGGAGAGCCACAGGAGCAGCAAGACACTGCTGCAGTCGAAGAAGCCCCACCACACCCTACATCTCTGCCGAAGAAACGTCGACATAAACTGGAGGCTGTCCTCGCTGGTAGCGCTAAAGATGACGAATTGGCGGGGAGAGATGACAGTGACAGTCACCTACTGAAGCATACTTCATTACTGGGGAAGTTCAAGAAATCGGCCAAACGATCGCCTGTGCCAGAAGATACAGCAAACCCACTCGAAACTGAGCGAGTGACAGTAGATCACCTGGAAATCCCCGATGCAGCAGCTGATGAACTCATGCCTGATGAAGAGCTGGGAAAGCCAAAATGGCTACGAGAGCCTTTGGTTGTCGACTCGGCCTCGGCGAAGAAGCCCTGGACCAAACTCAAGCTCGATCCGCTTACTTGTGACCGATTGGAGAAGCTCAATTTTAATGGCGCTCTGCCTATTCAGCAGGCATTAGTTCCTCTACTGCTGCCCCCAGGCATTCCAGGAGCAAAGTCTCTACCAGGCTCAGAAAAAGTGATGTTTGATGTTGTTGTAAGTGCGCCTACAGGAAGTGGTAAAACCGTTTCCTACTTACTTCCCATTATCGAAGCCCTCCGCCACTCCAGCGCGAACCTCGTAAATTTGGGCAGACTGAGTGCTGTGATCGTCGTGCCCACACAGGAGCTGGTCACTCAAGTGGCAGCAGTGGCCGAGTCACTCGGCAAAGGCAGCAAAATCAAGGTTGGTCAATCAAACAGCAAGCACAGTCTGCGAGAGGAGCAGAAGAAGCTCGTCCATCGAGGACAACGATACGACCCAGCAGAATACAAGCGATACATGGACCAAGCAGACATCGCACTGGATCGTAATCGTCCAATTGACGTAAGATTGACTGAATATGCGGCGTGGCTTGAAGCTAGTCAACCAGATCCAAAGACTGCGCAATCGATCGAGACCATACTGGACTCATCCTGGATTGATAATTTCATTCCAACCTACGAGTCACTCGTTGACATATTCGTAAGCACACCGCAGAGACTACATGACCACATTGAAAATACGCAAGGCTTCACACTTGAGAATCTCGAATGGCTTGTTCTGGACGAGGCGGATAGGATGCTTGACAATCAACACAGAAGCTTTCTAGACCTTCTCAACCAGGAAACATACCGCGAGCTTCACGTCTATAGGAATTACTCTGGAACGCAGCCTCTGCAGCATCAACCACCTCGGCTGCGCAAGGTAGTCTTGTCTGCAACTATGCCAGGTGACGTGAAGGTTGAGAATGCATTTCGCCTGCGGTTCCCAAAGCTTGTGGTAGAGCGTGGTGCAGAGGCGTCCGAACAAGCCGAGTCTGGAGCACAGGCATATGCCAGGCGGGCGAATGCTACTGTCGAGGGACATGATAGTTCAGAAGATATGGAACTGCCGGCATTTCTCAGAGAGTACTGCGTGCCCACGGGTGATGGAAGTGAGAAACCGCTTGTCGCCATTGAGCTTATAAGATCAAGAATTCTCTGCCAGACCGAGGCGAACTGCGCTGAGACAAGCCCAACCAAACCATCGAGAAGCAGTAGCGTGGAGTCTAGCTCGAGCTCAGACTCTGGAAGTGAGGTCTCCTCGATCAGCTCCAGTGACTCTGATGACAGCTCCGACGAGAGCGACGAGGCTTCGTCTGACATGGACATAGACTCTCCACAGGCCACATCTGTCCGTCCGAGGTCCACCAGTCACGCCGCGGACAGTCTGTCCAAGCCACTCACACAGGACGAGAAATCTTTGGCACCCACCATTCTGCTCTTCACATCGAGCACTGAGACTGCCCATCGCCTGACGCACCTCATCAAAACTCTGATTCCTGACTGGAAACCATATCTCCACACAATTCTCAAAAATACACCGAAATCGCCACAATCCCACCCGTCCCAGCCACTCATCGTCATCTCCACCGACCGCGCGGGTCGTGGTCTTGACGGCTTTGCAGGACGAATGTTCACACATGTGGTGCAATATGATGTTCCCCGGTCACTGACTGATTATGTTCATCGAGTCGGTCGCACAGCACGAGCGGGAAGGGCAGGCGAGGCTTGGACGCTCTATACACATCGCCAAGCTGGGTGGTTTAAAGAAGAGGTGGTGAGGAGCGAGCGGATAGGAAGAAAAATGGCGGTGGAAGAGACAAAGGTGGGAAGAGCGAGTGAAGAGTTGAGCCAGAAGTACAGGCAGGCTTTGGAGGGCATGAAGGAGGAGGTCGCCGGTGGGAAAAAGAAGAAGTAAAAAAAGGCGAGCGACGGGGTGCATCTCTGCGACAAGATATTTCATTCGACTGCGCTCGCTTGGAGCCGAGTCACCGGAATGTATATAGCTCAATACGTGATCGATCGATCGCTTGCTTGCTTGTCTGTCTGTCTGTCTGTCTGTCTGTCTACCTACACAACCCAAGGTAAAGAGGTGAAGAAAGAACTCAAGTGTGCACATAAGGTAGGTAGGTAAGCATGTAGCTGCCTCGGGTACCTGTACCAACAACCACACCTATCAACTGAATCCAAGAGAAGAAAAGGCAAATGAATGAAGTTAGGCAGTTCAATTATTCAAAGAAAAAAAAAGAGTTTACATCTCACATCTCATATGGTATCATCGGAAACACACACGCACACACGCACACACACACACACACACACAGACACGCATGCCGCCCAACGCCACCACGCCATTAATAACCAAACCACTCTCTCACACACACCGTCTTCAAGCCTACTTACCTGTAGATGTAAGAGGTAGGCAAGGTAGGAGGTAGGTATCAACCATCAATCAAATCACACGTCATGTCCACACGTCGTGCACACCAGCCTCATTCCCTCCTTGCCCTTTTTCTTCGCACTAAAGCTCGTTCCACCACACTTGGGACACCGCTCCTCCTCGCCCTCCTCTCGCGCATCCTCGTACGTCTCGCTGCCGCTCTCATCTGTCAACTCATCGCTGAGTCTGCTTACCACGGTGCCGTGCGAATTTTGTTGTTTCAACGGAGGGCGCAGCAGCATCGCACCCCCACCGTCGCCGTCATCTCTGCTCCCCGAGCGATATGCTCCGGACGCGGCGAGTTGGTCTTGAGATTTGTGGAGGTCGTTGATGCGATTGGCGTGGTCTTGCCACAGCTGCTTGTCCCAGAACATGTATGATCTGCGAGCTGAATCGAGATTTAATGTGTTGTGGTCCCGAGGTGAAGATGGAGCGGAGCTGTTGTGGGGTGGACCGTTCCCGTTACGATGGTCCGTGCTGCCATTCATAGGCGCACGATTGATAGGTGAAGGAGATCGGACCATGGCACCAGCAGGGAGAGGAGGTGAGCCGGGCAGAGGCGGTTGGGTGGAGTTGACGCTCGTAGCTTTGTTGCTCGCCCCAGGCATCGTCCGACCTCTTCTGCTTTCCGTCGACTTCTTGGGTGAATTGCTCCGGCTACGGTTCGATGCTTTGGTGGGGCTTCGTACCGGTGGATATGACTTGGATGCACTCCGTGCCGCCGCTGCCACGTTTGATGTGCTTGACAGACCTTGCTGCCAGGAGAGGATTCGATCACTGCCAGCCAATGTCGAGGTCGATCGTCGTGGCTCGCGTAAGCTGGTCAGGCTGGGCTTCGAAGCTAGTGATCGAGCGACTCCAGATTTCGTACCCCTCTTGGAAAACAGCGAGGCACGATCGTCGTCTCTTTGTCGCTTGGACCATGCGCAGTCTTGTCGGAAGACCTTGATCCTGCCAGAAAAGTCTGCGGTAACAAGGATATTTCCCCCTTTGTGCCCAGTCTTTGCAAGGTACTGCGGCGACTCTTTGGGTCTCTCGACGTCTGACGGCGTATGAACGACACTGCTAGTGACGCTTTGCGGCTGCGACGAAGAATGTGCACTGTCCGCTCCAGAGCGTTCTGCATGGCTCAATAATGTAATGGGGGGAGGGTTGCAGATGTCATAGACTGGATCTTCTGATCTGCTCAGATTCTGTCGTGTCTTGGTGGGCGCAACGCATACAGCCGTGGCAATGGAGTTGTGTGCATCAAATATCTCCAGTGGCGTCTTGTCACGCTTCTCGCCATACGGCTGCTCCAAAGACCAGATGTAGGCTTTCTTGTCTTCGCTGCCGCAGGCGATGTATCGGCCATCATCGCTGAGACTCGCTCGAATCTGGCTGCAGTTGTTCTGGTTCCCCCGGAACTTGAGCTCCAGACTCTTATCACGCCAGTTGTAGAGTCGGATACGAGAATCATTACTTGTGATCAGCACCTTGGTATCGCCCGCAGCAGGGGTATTGAATGCCGTGATGCCCGTGATCTTGCTACCCTTGGCATTTTGACCTCGAGTTGATCGCACGTGGATTTGAGTCTGATACCTCAAACCTTCCGTCTCGAAGAACATGCAGAGGCCACTGAGACAGCCTGCCATGGCCGATTTGCCATCAGGCGTGAACGCGACAGCTGTGATCATATCCGGCACTTGTGCTGCAAATGCCACATTCTTGTCCGGTATGCTCCACAGTCGCAGCTTGCAGTCGAGCGATCCTGCGAGGAAGAAGCGGTCGTCCTTGGGATGAAAAGCGATCGATGGCACAAAGTCATTGTGCTTGAACGTGCAAAGACATCCGCTCCTGCTCACATGCCATAGTCGCACCGTCTTATCCATCGATGAAGAGAGTAGGAAATTGTTCTTACTCCAGCTCAAGTCCAGCACCGTCGAAGAATGACCTTCGTACTCTTGGATGGGTTTGCTTTGGAAGACGGGAGCGCTCAAATGCTCGGCGTGAGCGGCATCACCTTCGCTCTCCAACGCTTCTTGCCGTTCATGCTTCTGCCTGTCCTCCGGACTGGCCAAGACCGCCCACACCCTCACAATCTTGTCCGCTCCAGCTGCTGCAAGGTACTTTCCATCCCGGCTGAACTCCATCGCCCAGATCGTCTGGCTCGCATCAGGAATGGTGGGATTATGCTTCCTCCTCAACTTATTGCTCGAGCTCTGTCTCCAAATGTTGGATTTCTGATTACAAGACAACTCCTGTGCGAGGAATAATCGGTCAAAGTCCTTTTCTTGTTTGTACTTTGCCCTGACTTTGATATACGCTGGCGGCTGTGGATGTCTCGGACTGAAGCCCATGTTGTCCATCTTTTGCGTAAAGACCTCCGCGTCGTTCCCTTCTGGTCGATCATCGCTTGCCGTGTCCTCGTCTTCGGGCATGTCGTCTTCGAGCGCATCCTTCTTTTTGGTGCCACCCATTAGCCTGCTTAAGAACGCCACAGCCTTAACGCCTTTCTTGAGCTCTTTGCGCGACTCTCGGTCTCGATCGTGGGCGGTCGCGTCATTCGCGTCGATTCTGGATGCAGCGTCGAAGTGCGGTCCGGGAGAAGTGGCTCTCTGCTCGTCGCCGCCAGACTGGGACTTGTCATCGTCGCGCTGGCTTCTCCCATCAGCCGTCCTAGGTCGATTCGTGTTGGAGTTGTTGCTGTTCAGCGTGGTCAGAATCGCGCTGGTCCGGCGGAGGATGTGCTTTGATGATAACGCAGTCAGCATGCGATTTCTCCTTGCTTCCTGGGGCTGATGACAGGACACAGCAGGAACTCGCTTACCTACCTGTGATAAAGGATCAATGCCGGGTGATTGTGGCTGCTGCTGCTGCTGCTGCTGCTCGGGCTGCGGTCTGTTGTTCCCATTCGCATCCTCCCGAGCCTGGCCGTTCGTTGCACCAGCTGACGCATTGTTTGACAGCGTCCTGATCAGCCGGCCAGGCGAAGGCCAGCTCGAGCCCGACTCTGGTCGTCCTACCCGCACCCATCGTCAGCCTCCACATTTCTGCCATAACTCGACGCTCTTTTCTTGCTGTATTTCCCACTTCACCTACCATGTTTCCCCGGCGTACTCGGTCTCCCGGCACCAACCACTCTCGCGCTCAGTCCCTCCGCGAATCCTCCAATCTCTTTCGCAGGACTCTGCGCTGGACTCGGAACTCCATTTTCGTTGTGCGGATCGGTCAAGATAATGGAAGGGAGATGTTGGGTTCCGGCGGTCATGTCCGCTCGCACAGTGGTGTAAGGTAAGGTAGGTAGGTAGGTAGGTAGGTACCTGTAGGTATCCTTTCGATGGTTCGGAGTTGGTTGCGATGGCGAGAAGTCCCTCAACACTGACTGCTAGGTAGTCCTTGTCGCATTATTGAATCCCGACCACGGCCACAGTCGCAACCTGCCAACAAGGAGCATGCGAGTCCTGTAAGATGGTGTTTCATTCGTCCCAGATTCTGCCTCTTGCGTGGGGGGTTGGGAGAACAAGTCAAGTCAATTCGGAGGTATGGAAACTCTTCTCCGTTGGGTGGTCCGTTGGTTGTAGAAACTCTATCTGATCTCGCTCGGAGACCGAGTACTCAGGTAATTCCAAAGGTGCAGAGTTGTTGTATACCTATGGTAAGGTAGACAAGAGGCTCAGATGGTGGTATACCAGTACATGGAAGTGAGATCTTCACTAGGTACAGCCTTATAAGGTAGATATATAGATAGACAGGTACATGTACTACTGAAGATGGACGGAGCTTTGACTTCATCTGGGATGCATGGCGACGACGTCATGATGTTTTCTTTTATCCGCCGGAGACACGCGCATCTACTAGGAGGTAGGACTAGGAGGTACATACATAATACGTTACAACATCCACATGATACGTCCAGTGTCCACTGTCCACATAACCTCGTAGCCTCGTACTCATATCAGACCGAACGAACAACAGACGGCGGAACAGCGGCAGAACTACCTTTTTTGGTCTTTTCTTCTACCTACCTCCTACAATCCTACCTCCATCTACCTTACCTACCTATATCATTCTCCCCCGACCCCCACGTGTCGTGCCATCATCATTGATCGCGTGAGACTTATTCTTGGGACATGTGCTGCACAAGGTTGAAGGGACAGACACCGACGTATATTTGCCAAGAGGTAATTTTCTTTTCTTTCTTTTTTTTTTCGGTATACGAGTAGGTACCCCCCGTCCTCTTGTGAGAAACATTGTCTCACTTGCACGCCCAGCCTCCCCAAGCGATGGGAATAGATGATGAAATGATGGATTTTGGGCTGAGGCGCATAAAGGTATGTACATGTATGTATGCGAGCCATCCGAGGACGAAGCAGCGGCACGTTAAAAACGGAAAACAGTAGATAGGTACCTACGGTAGTGATTGGTTCTGATAATATGAGAATACAGTAAATTGGTAAATTGTGCGAACTCTCTCTCTACTGCAGGGTATCATTTTCCTTCCCCTTGTCATATCTTGTTATTGTTGTTGTTGTTGTTCTCTATCCTGAACATGAGTCGAGAGGCAAACGCCGCAAAAAGAGTACACATCTTGACTCTCATTTCAATAACAAACGCCCCTGGCCATGCCATGCTGTGCCATGCCCATCAGAGTATCGTGATCCCCATATCCCCAAACGCCAGTTTGCAATGCACTACACCCCACCATCACCTCTTTAAAAGTCCTCATTAAAGGCAAAGTCACCGTTCATCAGAGGTGCCTCAAACCCGGGGGTGGCAGCATCGCTCTTAGCTTGTTGCTTCTTGATACCCTCCATGACACCAGCCTTTTGGTAGTCTCCCACACGCTTCTCGAAGAAGTTGGTCTTGCCGCCGAGCGAGATGTTCTCCATAAAGTCGAATGGGTTGGTGGCATTGTAGAACTTCTGGTTGCCGAGCGCGAGGAGCAGACGGTCGGCCACAAACTCGATGTACTGGCACATGAGCTTCGCGTTCATGCCGAGGAGTGCGCAGGGGAGGGCGTCTGTAAGGAACTCCTGCTCGATCGCAACGGCCTCGACGATGATGCTCTGTACGACAGCCTTGGTTGGCTTGTTCTTCAGGTGAGAGAACAGCAGGCACGCGAAGTCGGTGTGCATGCCTTCGTCGCGCGAGATGAGCTCGTTGGAGAAGGTGAGGCCAGGCATGAGACCACGCTTCTTCAGCCAGAAGATGGATGCAAAAGAGCCGGAGAAGAAGATACCTTCCACTGCAGCAAAGGCGATCAGTCGCATGGCAAAGGTCGAGCTCTTGTCACTGATCCATCGGAGTGCCCAGTCAGCCTTTCTGCGGATGCAAGGGATGTTGTCGATGGCGTTGAACAGGTATGTTCGTTGTTTGGGCTCGCTGATGTATGTGTCGATGAGGAGGGAGTAGGTCTCGGAGTGGATGTTCTCCATCATAATCTGGAATCCGTAGAAGCATCGCGCTTCGGGTACGGTCACTTCGGCACTGAAGCGCTCCACCAGGTTCTCGTTGACAATGCCATCTGATGCGGCGAAGAAGGCAAGAACATGTGAGATGAAGAAACGCTCGTCGTCGGTGAGGCGTTTGTTCCAGTCATGCAGATCCTTTGATAGATCAATCTCCTCGGCGGTCCAGAATGATGCTTCGGCCTTCTTGTACATGTTCCAGATCTGTTCCCTTGTCAGCGCGCGTGTCCACCCACTTTGTTGACGCGTCAGAGTCGCGTTATTTGTTGACCTACCTCGTGGTACTTGATGGGGAACAGCACGAATCGTTGTGGGTTCTCCGCCAGCAAAGGCTCCACCTCTTCATCGTCCTCCTTTGTCGTCTCTGCCTCGACCTTCTTCGCTATTGGCTCAGGCAGGTCATCGGGAATGCCCTTCACTGGAATCGCGACTTGGTCGGATGCGTATTGTGCCTCGCGGTTCTCCTTGTCAGCCTCGGAGAACTGCACTTTCTTGATCGGGGACTCCATCTTGAGTGCTTCGAGGGCTGAGGTCGCCTGCGAGAGAAAATTAGAAGACTGTTCAGGGTCTGGCGCGCGGCGGCGCGAGAACGTCATGATTGGCGAACCTTTTTGCTCGGCGTGGTCTGCACACTCATGGTGGATGTTGATCAGGGATCTGTATGTATGTTCGGTGTGATGACGATGGATAGCGAGGACAAAGGACGTGAAGATGGTGCGTGGCAAGAGAAATCGCGTTGTTGTTGCTGTTGTTGTTGTGAATAAAGAAACAGAGAGAGAGAGAGAGAGAGAGAGAGAGGAAGAT
>JH792522.1:142140-186582 GCA_000291705.1 Sphaerulina populicola P02.02b
GAGAGAGAGAGAGAGAGAGAGAGAGAGAGGAAGATGTCTGCACTTTAAGGCTCAGTCGCGTCGCGCTCGATCGCGTGTATGGTCCGTGCACTGTTTGGCCAAGACCCACTAACGCGTCTTCCAGCCTCGTCACGTCCGCGTCTCCGTCTGGCCAGGCACATAGTCACGTACCTCCTAGTGTGAACGACCTTCTTCGCGTTCTCCGTTGTTATAGTAGGAAGATTTGAATTCCCTGCAAGTGCAGAGTGGCATATGAGCTGCAGCATGAGCTGACTGGTGGCGTAGAGGTAGATGTAGACCAAGCAGCGAGAATGAAGGCATGAAGATGTCCAGCTTGAAGACGCGAATGAGGACGAGGACGAGGACGAGGACGAGGACGAGGACGAGGACGAGGACGAGGATGAAAATGTGCAAGGCGACGGCGTGTGAAAAATGTCTCAAAAGGCAAATATTTGTCGAACAAGTACAGGTATGTAGGTATGAATCATCGTCGGGAGCACATCCACGCGTGGGAGATGACATTCGACCAGATGCTAGAACACTTCCCAAGCTGCATGAAGGTAGAAGTCTTCGTCAAACATCCACAACATCTCGAACGCCTCTTTTGCACAAGCCTCCGACCTACGCGGATACCTCCTCTTCAACATGGCAACGTGCACTGCTCGCAGTAAGTCGAATGCCACCTCATCCATCTCATGCATCAACAGATACCTACTTTACCTGCCTACCTACCTTACCTCCCTGATCCCACCACTGACGCCGCCATCACAGTCTACCCGCCACACCTGCGCCCGAAGCGACCTGCAACTCCCGGGACTGACACCACCACCCTCCTGTCCTCTTCCACTCCGCGATCAATGTCGGCCATGGCCCCAGTCTTCGAAATGAACGTGAACGGTGCTCCATCGGCACGCGCTGCCGCTGCCGCTGCCGCTGACGACCTCGACATGGTGGACGATGGCGACTTTGGCCAACCATCACGCACCTCTTCACCACTCCCAGAAGACTCCTTCCACGCGCCCGTTGTCCAGCGCTATCGCGCTGAGGACCTCGTGGGCATTGGCCGCCAGTGCAGCAATCGCCTGCCACCAGCCAGTGCCGTCCAGGCCATGTTTCTCTACGAGTTGCAGCGAGAGTCCGAGGCGGAGCGGCTCTTCCATAGCCAGATGTTCCGCCTGGCCAAGTCTGAAGACGAGGTCGCCGTCCAGTCTCGCCGCTTCGCTGAGATGCAGTCGCGCATGCTCAAGCTCGAAACTCAGCTCGCTCTACAAGGACAGGCACAGGAACAACGCATCGCCGCCCACGAGGCTCGTCTCACGGAGGCTGAGGGAAAGCTGAGTGCCATCGCCGACCAGCTCAACAACGTTCAGAAGCTGGAGAAGGAGATCGCCGCCGCTGCCATTGATGAGGCTAAGCGAGCCGCTCAAGATGCCGTTGCTGCAGACGCTGTGCCCTCTTGTGGTAAGTAGCATGACCACTCCACGGCATCCCCTTTCTTCGATACCTCCCTGATCTCATGCTCCACTGGCATGCTGAGCTCGGAGACCGGCATGGCCGAGATAGGTCCTCATCTTCAGACAGAAATACTTGCTAACTCTCCATCCTTCTACTTCTAGGCGCCTTCCCGACCAACGAATTCCACAACATGCAGGTGGAAATCGACGTTCTCTTCCACGACCGCGACGGCATCATCGCCAAGCTCACTGCTGCCCGCGACCGCATCGAAGATCTCGTGCAAGACGTCCATCAGCTCAAAACTCAAACAACCGAAAGCCAGGTTTCCAACACCACCACCACCACCGAGGATCTCGTCGATACGAGCATTCCAAATGGTCCGGGGCCCTCTCTCCCTCCTCTGTATAGTATGTACGACGAACTGACTGATTTGGTGTTGTAGGCAAGCCGGCTTGGACTGCTTAGGATGCTGTCTAGGAGAGGAAGTGGAAGGCCTTTTTGTGATGGAGAACTTCTCACTAACACGCTGGCTTCCATGCCTTTGTACTTGCTGCTGGATGTCACGAGGTGGTGTCTTGAGTGTATGTATGAATGGGTTCAGAAGGCGGCGGCGTTAGTAGAGTTCACGATGCGCCCAAGTACATGAATGGAAAGGGATAATGGCTCATACCTACCTACCTACCTACCTACCTACCTACCTACCGTACCCTCTGCTTGGTGATGTGACTAAGGGTTTTGCAAACCTGCTCGGAGGTCGTAACTATGTAGGTATGTACATGTAAGGTCTATATGAACATTTAAATGCTCCCAACATCATCCATCGCGGTGTGCAAGAACTACCTGACCTTATGCACACAGCACAGATGAGCTGTGCAACACTTTCAGCATGCCCAAGTAAGTACATGTACCTTTTACATCATACCTTACTCCCTCTCTTGACCCAGTCTCGCAGCTAAGCTACCTACTTACCTTGCATGCTGTTTCGTTTTGTTTTATTGTGTCTAGAGAGAGAGAGAGAGAGAGAGTGTGTGTGTGTGTGAAAACAATAATTTTCGCATCTTCCTCAAGGTAGGTAGGTAGGTAGGTAGTTTTACTTGTTTCTATCACAGTCGTGTCGTCCCCGACTTTCTAACTCTATCGCTCCAATGCAAACGCAAAGACTCAGACCCATAATCCACCTCTGGCGCCGCTGTCGCCGTGGTGGTGGTGGTGGTGGTGGTGGTGGTGGTTGTAGTGATAGGAGCATCCGCAGCAGCAACTTCACTTCCCGCCTCGACTCCATCAGTTCCGCCGCCGGTGGATTCGTAATTCAAAAAACCTTCATCGCCGGTGAAGTGCCTGTTTTTTTTTCGAGAGGGAGAAGATCACGCGTGTGTTTGTGTAAGCAGCGAGCCGCCGATATGAGGTGCGCATTGAAATCAATCAAAGCAAAAAGAAAAGACGGAAGCAGCAGCGCTAAGGATGGCAAAATGTCCCCATCCGCATCATGCCCACAGATAAAGTAAGTAAGAGAGATCCCAGCACTACTGGGATTTCTTTTTGGGTGGGTCTGCTGCTTGCTGCTCGGCAGTAGGGGCAGGACCGAGAGTTTCGGGTGCTTTGCCATATTCCATCTTGTACTGATGCTTTTCCATCTCGAAATTCCTGCAAGTTGAAAAGAGAATAAAAAGAGGTTAACTGCCACCTCTTGTTTTTCGCGAAATCTTTTCAATAGCAAGCAGAAAAGCCCGAAAAAAAAGGAAAAGAAAAATAAAAGGAAAGAAAAGAAAAAAAAAGAAAAACATGATGCAAAAAGAAAAGGGAAATGTGAACTCACCATCCTCTCTCTGCTCCGCCACTCAAGAACGAACAGTCTCCATTCACTTCACAATCCCAGCCCCCTCCCACTCCCACTCCCCTCCATCCCAAATCGGGCACTTCATCCGCTTTCTTCTCATCCCACCCCTCGGCAATCTGCCCTCGGAACCCACCACCCGTAAACTTCGACTGAGGTCTCCTCACAAACTTCGAAAACGAACACGTAAAGCAGTTGAAATCCTCCTCTCCCTCATTATCCGGCATCTTCCCCGTCAGAGCCCGTCCGATGGCAATCATAGCAGCCGCATGAGTACATATCAATAACGTCTTGGGTCCATTCTGGTCCGAGTCTGCCCGAGAAATGATACTGCTGAGCGCATACGCGATGCGATCGTGCAATTGAGGAATCGATTCGCCATTCTTCGAAGGGATGATACTCTTCTCCGCTTCGACCAGATTCTCGAAATGTTCGTTCAGAAGCGAAATTGTTGCGGGAGAAGGATGATCGAAACGTGCTTGGCCGTAGAACTCGCCAACGCCGCGGTCGACGTGGATGGTGGCGTTTTTGCCAGCCGCTTTTTGAGTTTCTGTGAAGGGTTGGAGGGTTTGGATACAGCGGTAGAACGGCGAGGAGTAGATGAGATCTACCGGTGGATGCACTTGTGAGAGGTGTTTGCCTAGTTGCTGAGCTTGTTGCACGCCGTAGGAGGCGAGCGCTGGGTCGGCCACGATGCCTGTGGGAGAGGGGACTGTGCTGTTGTAGTGGCCTGTGGAAGGGTCGACAGTCCAATTTGAGCGGTACTACATGCATGTATAGGAGAAGAGGGCGTTCGTCAGCGCAGTGCAGTGCAGTTTCTTGGAGGGGAGTACCGAGGGAGTACTTACGCCATGTCTCACGACATATATGACTTCCAGCATCGTCGTCGGTGGAGGTGCTGTATACCTCCTGATGGAGAATTATTGTGAAAGCTGAGTACCAGTAGGAGATACCTCGGGCTGTTTTTGAACGTGGCAAGTGGATTGTCACAAACGAAAGTTCACGAGATGGAAGTGGAAGGATGAGGTGTGGAACAAGATCGGGCCGAGGGCTGTGCAAATCAGGTATGGTATGGAAGATCAAACACACGTTTGTCACCTTATTGAGGCAAACAAAGAGCAAAGAGCACTAGGATCATATTGATCTTGGCAGTCAAAACGCGGCATGGATTGTGTAGGTGAATTCAAGCTTTTTGGATTCGTTTGAGACATACATGGAGATGGTCTATCGCGTGCACTCTATGCTGCAGAATGCAGAGGCGGCAGCGGCAGCGGGAGCGTCAAGCAATGGTATAGAACTCCTGCGTATGCCCTGCCGACATGCAATGTCCATTTGCCATTCCTCTCGCCGTTTCTCGTGGTGAAATTGGTGGCTTGTCATCATGCGCCATTCGACCTCTACGAAACATAAAACTCCGCCTGTCTCCAGCCAATCTCATGGAGTATCAGACCTATGCGGCAGTGATGGCCTTCTTCTGGCGCGTAGCACGTTGGCGGGAGTTGAGGTGCGCGGTGCGGGCGACAGTCTCTGGGGCCTTGTGCACGACCTCCTCGCCCTCGGTCAGGATCAGCTCGATGTGGCATGGGTTGCTCATGTATGGGTTGATCTGGGTATATCATTAGTATCACGAGACAGGGTCGAGCAAGGGGAAGAGAAGACTCACACGACCGTGTGCACGGTATGTGCGGCGACGCTGCTTTGGTGCCTGGTTGACCTGAATGTGCTTGACGATCAAGTTGGAGGTATCCAGACCCTTGGTGTCGGCGTTGGCCTCGGCGTTCTTGAGAAGCGAGGACAAGAACTCAGCCGACTTGACGGGCCAGCGAGCCTTGCTCACACCAAATGCCTTGCCTGTTGTATAGTCTCAGTATGTTTGTCCGCTTTCCGCGCCTATGTGTATGTCTCCATCTATGCATCCCCGCACTGACGGCCACATCACCAGTAGATGGGCTACGTACCTTGGGCAGTACGGCCAGTGCTCCCAGCATATCTCCTCATGGGCACCGCCTCGGCCTTGTTCTGGACGTTGTCGAGATAGGTGAGGGCGCGCTGCAGCTTCCATCCGTTGATGGCCTGCGCGGTCTCGCGCGTGTTCTTGAACGACACACGCAGGTAGGAACCGCGAGCGCGGGCGCTCTTGGCGGACTCAATCTCGGTGGCGGCGTAACGGACCATTTCGTCGTCGGTGTGAGTGGGTGGGTGGATAGGTGGTCGAGAGGGATGGTCGTTGGGCGTGCAGCAGCAAAGTCGAGATGGCTCCAGTCGAAATCTCAAAGTGTTCGTGCCAAGATTGTCCGAACTCTGTCCACTAGACTCCTCTTGGACTAGCTCAAATGGACTTTTTCGTCAAGAGCTTCCCTTCAAGATTTCGTGCACACCCAGCTTCACAACCCAACAACCACATCACTCCACTGCCCAATTCGATAACATGGCTTACACTCCTGGAGGCCGAGGTGGTCGTGGTGGCGGTGATCGAGGACGAGGCGGCTTCGGCGGCGACAGAGGCGGGCGAGGTGGCTCAAGAGGTATTCCACTAGCTTTCCTGAGCTTCGGACGGGCAAGAAAAATGTGCTGACCAATGTCCAGGTGGCTTTGGCGACCGCGGTGGGCGAGGCGGAGGTCGCGGCGGCTTCGGCGACAGAGGTGGGCGTGGTGGCGGCGGCCGAGGACGTGGTGCACCGCGTGGGCGTGGAGCTCCTCGCGGTGGCAGAGGCGGCGCAGGTGCAAAGGTACAACAACTATCCTCAATACCTCCGCACTGGTCCCACTAACTGCTTCCAGGGTGGTCAGAAAGTCATCATTGAGCCTCACCGACACGCTGGTGTGTTCGTTGCTCGCGGCAAGGAAGATTTGCTCGTGACGAAGAACCTGACTCCGGGCGAGGCCGTCTACGGTGAGAAGCGCATCTCCATCGACACACCCAACACCACCACCGGCGACGCGACCAACGGTGACTCTGTCACAACCAAGACCGAATACCGCGTGTGGAATCCTTTCCGATCGAAGTTGGCGGCTGGTATCCTTGGTGGTCTTGAGGACATCCACATGAAGCCTGGCAGCAAGGTTCTCTACCTGGGAGCTGCTTCTGGCACATCTGTCTCGCACGTCGCTGACATTGTTGGTCCAACTGGTACCGTCTTCGCCGTCGAATTCTCACACCGATCAGGTCGCGACCTGATCAACATGGCCACACATCGCACAAACGTCATTCCCATTGTGGAGGATGCCCGTCACCCTCTCAAGTATCGTATGCTCGTCAGCATGGTCGACTGCATCTTCGCCGACGTTGCGCAACCCGATCAAGCACGTATTGTCGGTCTGAATGCTCACCAGTTCCTCAAGGTGGGCGGTGGTGTCCTCATCTCCATCAAAGCCAGCTGTATCGACTCGACTGCATCACCAGAGGCTGTGTTCGCAAGAGAAGTCGTCAAGCTCAGGGAAGAGCGCATCAAGCCAAAAGAGCAACTCACACTGGAGCCTTTCGAGCGTGACCATGCCATGGTCGTCGGTGTCTACCAGCGTGCCGGATAAGCCCTCCGCTGCTTTTTGTCAAGATGAATATGACGATGTTACAATGGAACTCAGTACGGTTTGGCGTTCTGTGGCGTAATGAAGGCGCATCGAATAAGCCTCAAGGACCAGGCTCGGAGAGATTGATTTTGACTTACTTGCTGTGTTAGACCTCATAACATTCTGTACAGCATTCTCACCTTCGCCCCGTCCATTTTCCATGGACCGTCAACTCAACGCGAACATGAGCAGATGAAGTATACGCACGGATGTCAAATTGCAATGCAGCCCAAATTCTATGGCTATCGTTGTGCCGCTTTCGAGAAGTGCAAGAGTAATAAATTGCCTCGCTAACCCAATTTCCGATTCGTTCCTCTTGGATGACGTTGGAGGGATGCAGGGCCTACAGATCGCTTATGGCGACTTGCTTGGACATGAAAGGAAATGTCCTACATTCATCTGAAGGTTCGTTCGTTGCCAATTCTCCTGCTTCCCTTTCCATCCTCATATGATGAACATCATTAGCTCTAGATCCGGAGCCCAACGTGGCGTTGATGGAACTTATTGATTAGTCTTTCTGATTTGAGGTTTCGATTCCACTTGAACAACATGATATGCCACCATGGACATGCGCTAATTGTTCTTGACAGATCCACTTTTGTTCATTGTACCGAATATTGAGGGTCAATCGTGCGCGCACCTTTTTGACTGGCTGTAGAATAAAGGCATTGTTTTGTTTCTTTCACTTGCGCCTCTTACAAGGCGGGAAACAAGAGGAGCTTTTCCCTCTTTGTCTATCAACAAGAAGATCTTGGCTTTCACCAGACACTCGTCCTTTGAAGTGAACTGTCGCGAGCCTTTTGCAATGCCAGTACAATGAATGAAACCTTTCTGAACAGGACAAAGACAGACAAGATATATACGCCGGAAATGAACTGCCCTCTCCAACTTACTCTCTCGACCACTACATACTTCAGCACTCTCACATAGCGTCTGGTACGCTCAGCTAAAGATCCTAGTGTCACGAACATCACCGCATCCACGATACCCAACGCCACACACAATGGCCCATCAGAACTTCGGTTCGTTCGGGCGACCGGCAGAGGACCTCACCGTCGACCCCTGCCTCCTCAACTCAGGCTACAACACCGATACGTCCATGGCCAGCAGTCGACTGCAAGTTCCCCTTCAATCCTCCACGAACCCAACTTCAGCACCTCTTGAAGGTGTCACGTATTCGTTCCGCACGGATATTGGCTGGCACATTCCCGTCAAACACGAGTCAAATTTCTACCATCCCGAAGTAGGCTACTACGTTGGAACTCCTGTCCCATCTTGGATTCTGGCTGCTGCTGCTGCTGCTGCTCCTGTGCCCGCCCCTACGCCCGCCCCTGAGTTCGCTCCCGCGCCCGCTCTTGCGCCCGCTGCTGCACCCGCTGCTGCACCTGCTCCTGCGCCCGCCCCTGCGCCCGAACTTGCACCCGCTCCCGCCGTAACAGCCTTCGACTCCCAGCCATACGGAGATTTCCAGACCTACGCGGACCTCACTGCGCAACATTATCCGGAGCCCAATGCATCAGGATCTACAGGGCCATATGTGCAAAGCACCTACCCAGTAGGTCAAGAAGCCTACGATCTCGATTACTACTCTGGGCTGGACCTCGACAATTTAGGCCAGCTCTTCCCATCGTCGACTTCTCCAAATCAGCCAGCAGAGCGCCAGCCTCTGACTCCACGCCGCGAAGCCCGCCATGATGCTATTCGCAACAAAAGACGTGTAGCAGCAAGAAATCGTGCCCCTCGTCGCCGTGAGAAGAGGAACCCCGATCAATACACGCCTCGACGCTCTTCCATCATACAAGCCTGTATCTGCCATCCAGTAGTCGCAACTTTCGAAAAGGTGAAACGACCCGCAAACTCTTTCATCAACTTTCGCTCAGTAAGAACTTTGCCACCCGCACTCCTCGCACTGCTGCCCAAGAAGGAGCAAGATGAATTCAGGGGTAGAGGCAGACTTCAAATTGGACAAGCGAAGTTCCTGTGGGATACAATGAAGCAACGACCGGAATTGGCTGAGATCAAGGAGTATTACGAGAAGCAAGCAGGCGATATTGCTGCGCAGCACAAGGCACAGTATCCCGACTGGAAATTCCAGCCAAAGACTCAGGTCACACTCGACTTCGGCGACGAGAACTGCAAGTGCGGAGCGTGGGCTGTCAACATGGAGGAGAGAGAAAGGAGGAAGAACGGAGTCCCTGGGGAGACGAGCCCTAGTCATGCTGGCCATGCGGGCAGGAGCAGGAACATTTGTGCTCAGCGCAAATACCACAACATCGACGAGAAGCCAGAAGACAGCGAGTCCGAGAGCGAGCTTTCGGAACCGCCCTTCGACCTCGAAGGTGAATTTATGCCGACTCCTCGCAACACGCACCGATTGAACGACCGCTTGAACTCGCAGCTCAATCGGGCTGATCGAAACAGGATGTCTCCATCCCCTACTCCGTTCGCGACGCCTTCACGACGAGCGCCTAGTCGACGTGCTCACAGGCATGTCAACTATGTTATAGACGAAGAGTCCGACGAGGATGTGGAGTGAGTTGGTTTCTTTCCATTTTCCCGCTCTGCCCCCCATGCGTTTGAATGACTCCCCCTTTAGCCCCCCCCCCCCTTGCCCTATTTGCATCCCATGATTCACGACAGCATATCACATGGACGGAAAGTATGAATTGAAACCCCCAACTGACACCTGTTTTCTCACTTAGTACTCTCTTCGTTCCGTATTCGCCAAACCTTTTACAAAGATTCAATTCGCTTAATTCATATGATTCTGAAGACTTTGACGACTCTGGGCTTTTCATTTCCCCTGTCACGAAGGGTGTTCGATTGTCCACCACCAGTATTAGCCGAGATCGCCGTCTCCAAAACACGTAGTAGCCGTCATTGCAGGCAGCATCATGATCTCTCCACCGCGAGCACACTCTTTCCCCTATCCAATCCTACTCTCTTCCTCGTCCGCATCTTCATCGCTCCCGCACCAAGCTTCTGCGGCGTAAACCATTCATCCTGACAGACGTAAGCCTCCGGGGCGAAGACGAGGGACTCGCCTGTTCGCAAAGTCATAATACTCTCAAACATCTTCTCGAGTTCTGTACTGGTTTCAGTGAGAGTCGACGCCCCACCTAAGTGATTGCGGATGGTCGTAAACCACGCGGGCGATTTGAAGTGGTGCACAATGCTTACCGAGCACAGATCGAGCAGCTTACTCGATAGCGTAGGTTCTTGCGTGGCGATAAGGATTCGTGTCGCGTTGTGCCTCTGCTCGCGAATCGTCGTCAGGAGGCGGTTAGTAAAATTTGCAGCTGCGGGAGAATCATTGAGATATTTGTGCGCTTCATCAAGCGCGATGACGAGTCCGGCATCGGGTCGATGTTCTTTTACTAATCCTAGGCAGATCTCGAAAAGGAGACATACTGTAGCGGAGTCGATAAATGGATCGCTGAGGTCCACGATTGTGAGCGTACCAGGCTTGCTCTCGAACACATTGTCTATTCCCTTGGTTTTCTGGTTAGACCGAAGAAAGCTGCGCAATAAATTCAGTCGCATGTTCATCATGCTTCGTTGACCTGGAGCGAAGCTTTCCTGGTCTAGCAGTTGCTCAAACGCCGCCATTGTGAACTGGGTTCCTTGGATAGCCATCTGCCTCAGAATCTTCTGGATAACTTCCATATACAGCGGCACATGTCCTTCCGATTCCGAGAATGCCATTAGCCGGAGCATCCTCTCAATACTCAGATGCTCATCATTAAACATCAACGTTGCAATCTTCAGGTTCTCTGCCGCACCGGGGAGACGCGAGTATGCTTCTTCCAGCTTGAACTTGTTACTAGGAGAGACCAGTACACGAACTCGAATCCCGCGGGAG
Organism: Sphaerulina populicola P02.02b; assembly: GCA_000291705.1. NCBI lineage: Eukaryota > Fungi > Ascomycota > Dothideomycetes > Mycosphaerellales > Mycosphaerellaceae > Sphaerulina > Sphaerulina populicola. Next base: position 152,862 of record JH792522.1, read on the forward strand.
CATAGACTGGCAGCTTCGGAAACAGCGCTATTGGTACTGTCTACGTCGTAGTGGAAAACGACTCCGGCGACGGGCTGACGTAGGATCCCAAGTTCGTCGCTTACGAGCAGACAGTTCTCGAGCATACAGCTCAAGGTATAGCTCTTGCCGCTCCCCTGCGAGCCGCAAATGAACACCGAACTAGGCGCGTTCGTGTTGAGAAAGACGGGCTCTTTGGCGTCAATTGCGACGTGTTCGCCAATGTGAAACCCCAGTAGACCGTACTGTGGTAGAACGGGAGTTGCTGATGTACTGGTCGTTGTTGGCTCATTTCTCGAGCATGTAGGGATTGAAGGGTCTGGAGACGGCGAATGATTTTTCGTGACCATATGCTTGACTGCTAACGAGAACAGTGGTGTCGTTCGGAACTCTTCCTCCCTGCCGCTCCGACTACTTTCTTCTTCATGGAAGAGCTGGAGGTAGTGAGCCCTCTCTGCGCAGTTCGGATCCGACATTCTGCGCCCTCGGGGAAAACAGTGCAAGAAGACTTGGGATGCTTGGTCTGTTGGGGTCGTCAGTCTACACACTGAAGGGTGGTGCTTATATCCATCTTATATTGACTTTCTTTTTCCATAGACTAGCAAGCATAAAGAAAGGCTACCTCCCAGCAAACGATGGAAATTTCGGTCACTATATGTAGTCTCAGACAATTTGTTACTCTCTGCAGTCCGATAGACCTGCAGGAGGCACAGCGGGACAACATCATCAAAGACGGTCATTGTCTTCCGTGTGTGACTCTTGCGTTCTGCGCTTGTAGCGGCTGTGTTGCAATATGTATGTCGTCTTCATTATGGGATAGAGGACTGAATTGGAAGAGGTCAATAGTAAAGTCTGTCTGCACCAGCGAACCAAAGCCGGCCGTTTCCCGAAGATTGCCCCATCGTGTGGCACCAGACAGATCCTTATATAGCCTTTTGAGTTCACGTTACTCATCAATCATAGCATCAGTGGTTTAGTGGTAAAATCCGCGCTTGCCATCAGGCGAGCATTCAGCTTAACTGCGATCTGCGCGGGCCCCGTGTTCGATTCACGGCTGATGCATTCAGTTGTGCAACTTCCCATGTTTCATTACATGGATTGTGACCTTTTTTTTTATTTTGCTCGCCTGCTGCTGTCTGTCCGTCCCTTCGCCTCAGTATCCTTGGTTGTGTAGATGTTTTTGGTAGAAATCCGCCAAGTTCTCAGCGAAGGGTTGGAGACAATGCGAACACTTCAATCCAAAATATCCTTTTGGCTAACTAACTTACAGTAGACCTACCTCCTAGACTCCTACCTCCTAGTAGGCTGCATCTAGAACTCTGGGACAACAGTATTCTTTCGGTAGGAGTAGGCTAGCTAATTTTTGGTTGGTCTTGCAAAGCATCGCGTTCGAGCCATTCTGTCGCAAAATCTCTACACTTGCCTAGATACCTATGTATCTAATCCGTTACTCCCTATTAACAAATTACACATCACTCCTTCCCAACACGAACGATCTTGGTTTTCGCAGCGAGATCAGCCGCCAACTGCCTCATGGGAACATTGGCCATAATCTCAAACACACTGACCTCGACGAGCATTTCCTTGGAGATCCAATTGCGCACTTCGACAGCCACGAGACTATCCACTCCATACGCCGAGAGCGGCTTCATCACATCCACGTCAGTCGCCGGAATCATCATCAAGCGTGCCAGACGTTCCGCCAGGGCATTACTGATCAGCTCCGTGGCCGCGCTCATATCCGCACATTGAGATAAATCGTCCTTTAACGACGTTGCGGAAGATAGGGCCGAGGAGGTGCCGCTGCTCAAGTTTCGCAGTCCGGCGAAACGGTTGTCGTCCATCCAGTACCACTTGGGATCGTATTCGTTGAATGGAAGGCCGCACATGACTTCTGCGGGATGGGCATCGCTCCCCTCCATGGCTGTCGCGATGAGACCGTGCAGGTCGGAATTGTGCATCACGCGCAGGCCCATCGATTTGACATGGTCCACGTACTGATCGTTATCTGCAACGAAGCCCACGGAGAGAAGGTAGCCAATGTCGATTGTCATGGCCCGCAGGCCCAGCGAGCGCCGATACGAGGCAAAGTAGTCTTGGAAGATGTTTCCTGCACCGTAGTTCCCTTGGCCACGATGGCCCATCACACCGGCGAGAGAAGACAACATGACGAAGAAGTCGAGTTGCTTGGGCAGTAGATCGTGCAAATTCCAGGTGCCGTGTACCTTTGGCCCGACGGTGATGCGAAGGTCCTCTGCCGTCATGCTGTCGAACAGAGTGTCTTTGAGCACCATGGCCCCGGTGATGCATCCTCTCACAGGGGGCAGTTCACTCATGTTGTACAGCACCGCTTGCAGAGCAGCGCGATTCCCCACATCACAGTCGAACGCTATCGCATTCGTGCCGTACGTCTTTCGCAAGTCTTGCACAAATGCCTTGTTCTCGGCGCCCGAAGCTGCTGATCGAGACAGGAAGACGAGATGCTGTGCTCCCTTTTCGGCAAGCCAGCGACCGATTTCGCGACCGATGCCACCCACTCCTGCTACAATGTATGTAGCGTCTTCCACGACGCCGACCGTGGGAATGCGAGGTACAGCAGGTACCACATCGTTCTCGTCGACGCGGAGTACGACCTTGCCCATATGCTTTCCTGTCTGCATATACCGAAAAGCCTTTTCGACCTCAGAGAAGGTGAAGAGCTGAATGGGTTGGACTGGCTGCAGCGAGGCGCTGTTGATGAGTTGCGCCACATCGGCCCACAGCCTGATAGCACGCGGCGTGGGATTGTTTTCGAAATCGAGTAGGTTCACTCCAATGTAGGATTTGTTTTCCAGGAAAGGTTGCATGTCGAGGCCGGTGTTGGCAAATAGATCCGCTTTGCCAATTTCCAGGAATCGTCCAAATTTGGCTAAGCAATGCCACGATAGTCGAAGCGCTTCTCCCGCCAGAGAATTCAAGACAACATCAACACCTGCACCATGTGTCATACGCTTAACGCCTTGGGCGAAGCTCAGATCGCGACTGCTGAAGATATGGTCCTCGGGGATCTGGTACTGCTCCATGATGAGTCGCTTCTTCTCTTCTGATCCCACAGTGGCGTAGATTTCTGCGCCGATATGCTGAGCGAGGATGATGGCGGCCTGGCCAACTCCTCCTGCTGCAGCGTGGATCAGAATGGTCTCGCCCCGTTCCAGATGTCCTGCGGTGACAAGCGCGTAATAGGCGGTGAGGAAGATCAAAGGCATCGAAGCTGCATCCTCGAAGCTCATGTTGTCAGGCATGGCAATTGCGCCCTGCGACGGGAAGCGGACAAAGGTTGCGAAAGTGTCGCAGCTGGCGGTCATCACCCGATCACCTGGCTTCAAGGTCGTGACGGAAGAGCCGACTCTGGTAACATGACCTGCAACATCTACGCCCAATTTGTTCTCGTTGAGATTGCCGAGGGCGACTAGAACGTCCTTGAAGTTGAGTCCAACTGCTTTGACTTCAATTTCGATCCAATCTGTTGGCAGAGGCGTGTAGTAGGTCTCATCTTCTTCCCATCGGAACGTGTCGAGAAGACCGGGCGTCTTGATCGTCAGCTTCAACGGCCTACCGCAACGGGCGAAAGAGGTTGCTTCTGGCTCTCCCTTGGCCTCATACCGACGAAGGGAGGCATCTACAGCGGTAGTACGCTCGACACGGGGAACCAAGATCGAGGAACTTCGGGATGCGTATTCGCCTTCAGCTGTCTCGCCCCCGCTGTGTGATAGAGCGACTCTAGCAATCGACGCCGACGATGCCACCAAATCGATGCTTTGCGCAGTTTCGATGTCCAGAGTAGCCAGGCGTACGCCAGCATTCTCGTTCCGGATAGCACGGGCCAGACCAACCATGAGTGACTTGTGCGGTTCCACGCAGTCAAGAGCTGCACCGCCCGTCACCCACAGCGTGCCAGCGGACTTCTGGATCAGTTGACGCAGTCTGTCCCATGCGTCCTGTGAGACGTTCGCCAGCAAAGGCTCTTGCCACTCCACCAGGGAGATGCAATACCTGTCGGCGATGTCTTGCTCACAAACTTGCGACCAGTCGAGAGTAATAGCATCCACACCCATGGCCTTCACCGAGGCTGCGATTGCCTCTGCCAGCGCAGACGATGCTGGATCTGCTGTCTGTATGACTGCAAATTCGGTCTCGCTCTGTGCGTTATTCTGCGGGCACGGCTTGGTCGACACAATCAGCGACACAGGCTCTTTGGATCCCTCCCGATCACCTCGCACGTCCAGATCTACGCCCGAATAGCCCGCTTTCTTGAGTGCAGCGTTCCACTCTGGCACATCCAGGAGTGGGCCTCCATGTCGACCATCGTCCTGTCCCAGCCACCAGCCAGGCAGTGGTCCCATGATAAACCCGCAGAAGATGCGCTTGATGGTGACTTCCGAGAGCACGAGCTGGCCACCAGGTTTGAGAAGCATTTTGCAGTTCTGCAAAGTCTCCTGTATGCTCTTGGTGGCGTGCAAAACATTGGCGCAGACAATAAGATCAAAGCTCTCTCGCTCGAAACCTTGCGCTAGCGGGTCGTTCTCGATGTTGAGTGTACCGTATTCCATTACGGAGGCGTCGGCGGCGAATCGATCAGCAGCCTTGGCAAGGAACCCGGGCGAGATGTCAGTGAAGTAGTAGCGTGATGCCTTGGAAGAAGTACCATCCCTTCGGAGTCGATCCAGAATATGGCCGGTGGTGCCTCCTGTACCAGCGCCAATCTCCAGAATATTCAGTCCTGGTCTCTTATCTGCGATCAAGCCCACGTATTCTGCGCAATTCGAATTGTAAGATGCGCCGAACGCACCTTGGTAGAACGTGTATAGCAGGTCGTTCTCCAACATTACCTGGAGAGGCTCAACTTCTCGGGTGAATATCTTGCTGAGGTTGGAGCCAATCCGATCGACCATCTGTACCGTGATGTCTCCGGAATGGCTGGTGGATATGCGGGTCTTTGCAGCCTCCAGTCTTTTGTTCACCTCAGTCGGATCCGAAGAGATCGGTTCGAATTCGGAAATTCGGTCGCGCATCCATTCGACATAGAGCTTCCAGAAGCCCTCGTTAGGGACGTGATGTTTGCCTTCGCTCTCAAACCAGTGTAGACAGCGATGGATATAGACCAAGCAGACGTACTCTAACAAGTCCAACACGGAGTCGTCGTCGGCGTTAGGTATGGTCCGCGAGTAGATGAGCTGCTTGACCATGTCTGGCGCAATTAGATCGACATCAGGATGCCAGACCTGTGTGAATGTGCTGGCTCTGACCTCGGGCTGTTCGGAGGAGGCGCCGACTGAAGCTAAGCCCAGGCCTTCCATGAGGACCAGAGGCTGGCTGTGATCCTCCGTGGTCACTGATATCTGCGACATCCAGGTGGTATAGCTGGTCTTCTTGGCTGACGAGGTCCCGACGAGCTTGGTACCGGGAGCTTTGGGCATGTTCGCAGAGACAAAGATGCGCTCGAACGAGAAAGGCACCACTGCCTCGCTCAGGGACTGTTCACTTCCGCTGATAGAGGGGAACAGCAGGTGTAACATGCTGTCTAGCGTTGCGGGATGGATCACAGAGTCGTACTCAAACTGCTGGGGCATTGTTGCTCTCGTATCCGGGATAGAGATGGTGCCGTAGCTTTCGCTGGGGCCGGCGAAGAGGGTTTCCACGTTCCTGAAGACATTACCATACCTCATACCGATGGTCTCGACATTGTCGTACAGGAAAGCCCGCGCAGGCTTGCTGCACCGTTCTTTTGCTTCTCGGAAAGACTGTTCTCTTGCTTGGTTGTCGAGCGCTGCCTCACGAACCATGGTCGGAGTCAGCGACGACTTGTAAGTCACAGAAACGAAGCCCCTTGCATGCGAGGTCCATTCTTTGGCATCAGCTGACCAGCTCGAGACCGTGAACTCATATAGTGTGGAAGAAGGCCCAGCTTTCGTGCCAGTTCTGCGTGGATGCAGTTGCACCATGACTTCGATTCCTTTGGCGTCATCTGGCACGCGCAGAGCGGCGACGATAGCAACATCCCGAAGCTCGAATCCCAGTAGCTCTTCGTTGACATCTGCAATCTGCCGCACAGCCTCGATGGCCATCACTACCATGCCAGCTCCTGGATAGAGGATTGCGCCTTGAACTTGATGCTCCCGAATCCAAGGATTTTCCGTTACGCGGAGAAAATTTCGCCACGTCGGCTCAGTGCAGCCAGGCACGCGATAGCCCACGAGATCCTTGCGAGGTGCCGGACGAAGGCGATACTCCCGGCTAGAATAGCTCTCCTCCCAGAACGAAAGACTATGGTTCCAGGCGTACGGTGGCAGATTGACCAGCATATTAGTATTGGGAGGTGTGTCGTTGACTTGGTCCAATTCGACCTGGCAGCCTCGAGTCCAGAGCTCTGCTACCGCCTGCAGCGCAGTCTCATCGCCGTCAAACTTCTTCCGAAGCATCGTCGAGTAGGACAGGTTAGGGAAGCGGACATCACGAAAGATATCAAGCAAGTAGGTCCGAAGAGCAGAGTGAGGGCCCACCTCGAGGAACACACTTGCAAATGCTTCGCGGTCGTTGGAAGCCCGGTATTCTCCAGTGTGGTGCAGCAACGCTTGGACAGCAGCTGTAAACTTCACCGGTGAGACCAGATTGTCGACCCAGTACGATGGACCCAGTCCGCCCGGCTGAACCAATTTGCCAGTAACCGAGCTGAACATCGGAATAGCCTCTGGATTGTGCGTAGTCGGCAGCTCAGCGAGAGCATGCTCATACGCCTCTCGAACGGCGTACATGTGCTGGCTATGATATGCACAGTCGATGGGCAGCTTGGTACAACCGATCTGATCTGCTGTCAGTTGTCCAAGTAATTCGTTCACGGCATCGGAGTCCCCTGAAACCGTGCACGCCTTTGGGCTGTTCCAGCATGCGACGATGGCCTTGCCCGTAGTGAGCTGCAGCAGCCTTTCTTGTATGATGTCTCCACCCACGCTGACAGCCATCATCGCGCCTCTGGCATTCTTGCGTGCCACTGTACCGGATACCTGACCTCGAAGCCATGCGACAGTCATCGCGGTGTCAAAAGTCACATGGCCAGCGCAGTATGCGGCCGCGATCTCGCCACTTGAGTGCCCAACGACTGCAGCAGGAAGGACTTTCCAATGGCGAAGCAAATCAACGAGAGCTATCTGGACTGCGGTGCACACTGGCTGGCTGTACTCTGCAAGTTTCAGATGCTCCTCGTGCTCGGTGTTCAGCAACTCGTCGAGGAGGTCCCAGGTAGATCCGAGAGATCGAAGCAACTCTGAAGCACGTGTGATACTCGCTTTATACACGTCGTATGTGAGCAAGGCACGTCCCATGCCGGGCCATGCTGCTCCCTGGCCAGTGAATGCGAAAGCTACGCGAGATGTCGTGGAGTCCGAGGATCGAATAGGTGCCGATATGCCTCCAAGGGCATCCCTCAACTGGTCCACACCATTTGCTATGGCAAAAGATTTCCAGGGATGCGCGGTGCGCTTTGATGCGAGGGTGTGTGCGAGCTCTTTTGGCTGGCAGTGGGTTGCAGAAGCAACGAAATCCTGCAGCCTCTCGGCCACTCTTTTGACACCGTCCTGGTCGTACGAGGACAGAACAAAGACATGTTTACGAGAGACTTTCTCGGGGCTTGCAATGCCATTAGTCTGCCGTTCTGACCTCATTACTGTCTGATGACGACCCGTGAGACCAGTCCGTGCCAGGTAGGATGCCGCATCTTCCAGAACGACGTGGGCATTGGCACCGCCAAAGCCGAATGAATTGACCGAGGCCCTCCTTGGTCCATCATGTGGCCATTGAGTCGTTTCCTGCGGGATCCTCACGTGTTGCGGCAGGTTGATGGCAGGATTAAGCTTCTCAAACCACAGGTTTGGTGGTATTACGCCTCTCTCGACGATCAATGCCGCTTTGATGATACCAGCAACACCAGCAGCGCCCTCGAGATGACCAATATTCGTCTTGACGCTGCCGACGTAGAGGTCTGTGGTTCTGTCTTTCCCTAATGATTCTGCGATGGCTCTGGCTTCAAGAGGGTCGCCCGCTTGAGTACCGGTGCCTTGAGATGAATGTATCAGCCATATAGCTGAACAATATGGGGAAGTTCTTTTTGCTTACCATGAGCCTCCACGTAACCTGTGGATCTGGGATCCACTCCAGCTTGTGCGTACGCTTTCTCGATAAGCTCCTTTTGGGCTTCACTATTCGGTAAGGAGATACCTGGAGTTCTGCCATCTTCATTTGCTGCCGATGCGAGGACGACAGCACGAATTGTGTCGCCGTCCCGTAATGCAGCATGCAGGGGTTTGAGTATTGTAACGCCGAAACCTTCACCTCGGGAAAATCCGTTGGCTTTGTGGTCCCACATTTGTGACTTCACGTCTGTCAGTCGCTGTTTCATAGGCAATTGCATAGGTACACACCTTGCCGTCAGGGGAGAGAATCTTTGCTGCTCCGAGCAGGATGGACATGTCTGGCCCAAACATTAGGTTTGCTCCTGCAACGACTGACATCTCAGCTTCGCCAGTCCTGATACTCTGGCAAGCTAGGTGGAATGCCGTCAAGCTCGAAGAGCAGGCCGTGTCCACCGTCATCTATCGACAGGTCAGTATTAATTCGCATCCTGAATCACCAATGTCGTTGCATCACGTACGCTAGGTCCGCGGAGGTTGTAGAACCAGGACAATCGATTCGAGGCCAGAGACGAAGATAGACCAGTGGCGTGGTATATAGACGGCCCTTCATTGTCGCGAGCTTGCAGATTGCCGAAGTCTCCTGTAAATGTGCCGATGTATACTGATGTATGGGATCCAGAAACATCATCTAGAGTCATGCCAGCTGCCTGGTCGTCAGCATCAAGTCCAGGGCATGGGAATTTTGCCTCGCACCATTCTCGAAGCCTTCGTATGTGGCCTCTAACAGCATTCGATGAGTGGGGTCCATTGCCTTCGCTTCTTTCGGCGTGACGGAGAAGAATGGAGCATCGAAGACCTTGAAGTCCTGCTTCAGGAAGTGTGCATGGCTGTAACTACTATGAGCTGTGTTCCCGTGAATCTTGGGACAAACACATACGTTTGTTGTATGCTGCCCAGTCTCTCCGGATCCGGGTGGTAAAATCCATCGATATCATATCGATCTTGAGGAATACGCGATCGTGCCGATCGTGCATCCAGTAGCATCTGGAATCCAGTTATTGTCATGCCGAATTTTGCATTGAATCATCGTTGCTCACCTGCCAGAATCGCTCAGGATCAGAGCCATCTCCTGGTGCTCTGAGGGCAATGCCAACAATAGCAATAGGCGACATCTCTGCCATGGTGATGGTGGCGCTCTATCGAACAGGCCAGATTGACGAAGATGTTCTTTGGGTGGTCCCTGGTCGCGTCACTGCCAATAAGCGGGAGGCATTAGCAAGTCTTGAAAGATGTAGTATGTCCGAGTGTAGAACACGGCGGTCTGGAAATAATCGATTGCAGAATAAGAGTCGACTGAATCGAGGAATCAAAGGAAAGTCTTCAGATACATGTACTACCGCAATATCCGCGAGTTGCTTGTCTTGTGAGAACATCGCGGCAGCCGAGAGTAACGCCGCTGGTGTTCGTCGTGCTCGACGAATGCACCTACTCGAGACCTCTTCGATAGAATGATGGCTGCCCACGTTATGCTGTGCGAAGATATCATTCGGTGTAGCAGCACTTCGCTTCGCTAGTTCCGACACGTGTCGAGCTCAATGGTGCTCGAACCACGCTAACTTGTGACAAGAGATGTTGTTCCTCATGTCTCGACTCTCGACGCTGCCACACGGACTCAGCATTCCCTTCTCAAAGGTGGGCCAAGTGTGCCGGTATGAGTGTGATGCTAGTGTCCGATACATACAAGCGAGGCGCCGGAATGATTACCAGGGAATCAACAGTGGTGCCAGCGACTGAGAACATGAGTAGAAGCTCGTGGCCCGTGTTTTGCTACGCAGTATGATTGCTAGTACAATGTTATGCTGTATGTACAGTGGGAGCCCAAGTTAGTATACGCCATGGCGTGTGCGAAAGCTTATTGCCGACCATTTTGCGGCGAAGGACAAGCCTACATGTGTACTTGCCCAGGAGATAGGCTGCCGGGCCCAGGCGTAAGGCCCCTGGTCTGGAGGCATTGGTCGGTTATTTAGCGTGGGAAATGAACACAGCAATGCAGCCAATGCTGGGGTCCTGGGGCGCAAGCGTCGATGATGAAGCCTACAAAGGTAATAAGTAACCTCAGCCTGGGTGGCACATGGTGGAAAAAGCCGAGACTCGGTACGAAGCATCGTAGTAGTCTCGTAGCTTCATTCTCAATACGCGCATAAGATGCCTGCATGACTACGTCTGCGATCGAAAGACAGAGACGAGCATGAAGATGGATATCGCCGACGAGCTTTCCCGAAGGCTTTCCAGTGAGGCTCGCGTGGCTGCCTCGGGCACAGAAGATTTTTCCTATTCGGATCTGCGATATACGCAGTATGGGAGGCCAGTATGTACAATATCCCGAAGTGCGCGGAACAGCAGCCACGACTGATCCGCATTCTAGACATATATGGCCGCTGTCGTGCCCGCCACCCAAGACGACGTCGTGGCCGTAGTGCAGTTTTGTCGTGAGCGGAAGATTGCCTTCGCCGCGGTAGGTCGTTGCTATCGTCGCTGTCGTTGCTGTCGTCGCGGGACGATGGGCGTGTGGCTCAGTGGACTGACTGTTTGGAGCGCTCCGGCCACCATTGCGTCACGACGTCGATGAGACATGTTCGTGATGGGATCCTGATTGATATGAGGTCGTTCTCGAAATGTGAGTGTGAGTGTGAGATGAAGGAGGAGGAAGAGGAAGAAATTGAAGAGAGATGGATGTGGAAGGCTGACGCGCCTGCTGGCTGAAGTGGAGTTCGACAACGATGCCAAGACGGAAGTGACGATCGGTACACCTCCCTCCTCCCTCCTCCCTCCTTCCTCCTCCCTCCTCCCTTCTTCCTCGCACCTGGCTTCCAGCATCACGGATTCCGTCTAATCAGGCAGTCACGATGTAGGCGGCGGGGTCATCACGAACGACTTTGTGCGCTTCCTGCAGGACCACGAGCGCGAAGTCAGTGAGTACCTTTTTCAGTTACCTCCTACTTCTGCCTCAGGCTCCTATAGGATGGGATACCTGCACACCTACCCACTTCCTAGGTACCTAGTAAAGTACATGTATACTGTAGGTACATGTACCTCAAGGTAGTGACTGACACACAGTGTGTACGAGCACGGTAGCGATTGGATCGTGTCCGACTACAGGCGTGATTGGGGTCGCGTTTGGTGCTGGGCTGGGCAGACTGCAGGGCAAATACGGCTACTTGCACGACAACCTGCTGTCCTGTCGCCTAGTCCTCGCCGATGGCTCTGTCGTGGATGTCGCCGACCACTCCCACCCGCTGTTGTTCTGGGCACTGCGAGGAGCCGGCCACAATTTTGGCATTTGCCTCCAGGCCACCTTCCGCGTGTACCCCGAGGCCCACCACGGCAGACATCGTTCGTGGGACTTGGAGTATCATCTCGACCAGTGCGATGCTGTGTTTGCCACGATCAATGAGGTGCATGCGAACATGCCGGCCGACCTGGCCATCTTCGTGCTGTGGCGACGAGAGCATCCGACTGTCGGCCTCAAGAACCTCATTTTGGTCAATCTGGTGTGGTCAGGTGCGGAAGACGAGGCTCACGTGTGGGTTGAGCGTTTCGAGCGCCTCCAGCCTGCAGTGCGCGCAGGCCCACTGACAACGTCTTGGTATGATCTGCCGTGGGAAACGTATGGGGGTATGAACAAGAGGCTGTCGAAGCCGGAAGTGTGGAAGCTTTTGCCCTACAAGATGATGAGCGCTGCGAGCGTGCGCTCCTTCGACTTGCCCATGATCAAGGCATTCTTTGAAAGTGTCAAGGAAATGAACGAGAAGTGGGAGGGGAAAGGATGGTTCGGCGCCATGTTTGAGTGTTTACCCAACCAGCAGACACGAGCACTTCCTAGCGATGCCACAGCGTTTCCGTGGCGAGGAACGGATCACTTTCTGATGATGACTGCGACACCCAAATCCCTCGATGACCGGGTCCCATTTGAGGCCCATCTAGACGTCTGGAAGGAAAAGTTTGTCCAAGTTTCCGGCTATGGGCAGCTTCGACAGTACGTCAATTATGGCAGCACGACATCGACCGTACAAGATCCGCCAGAATCACTATATGGATATGAGCCATGGAGGTTGCAGAGGCTGCGCGCTTTGAAACAGCAATACGATCCTGATGGTGCATTCAGTTGGTATCAGCCGTTTGTCTGAGCCTCCCGTCACGCTTCACAGGCAAGTTGTGGCCCTTGCGGTAGACGTAGCTTGAAGTGGTGCTGTCTGGTTGCGTCCCAGGGATGAGTACGTACCTTAGGTACCCATGTACTGTCGGTAGTTCCACTCCTGACTGCTCAGCATGTATGTACTGTAGACCTACTCCCCAGCAGAACATGTCGGTGATTATTCTTGCACTCCACTGCGATCATCGACTAGGTCAAGGGACCCAGGAAGTGGTCTGTCCCAAATAGCCGAGGACGAGGCGGGACGAGCGCCGAAAGTGGTCTCGGACGTCCATCGTTTCGCTGTCACCTCGACTTCGACGACATTCTACGAGTTGTACAGCTGTTCCCGTCCCGGACGATGACCAGCGGAGAGTCTCGACTATCTCGATTGCCAGCAGCGGCGGCGTCGTCGCCGTCGTCTGCATCGGTATTCTTCTCACCCGGCAACATGACGCTGGACGGAGCGCGAGCCACGACCATTCTCACGGTGATATGCTTGGCGGTAAGCACGCCTCTCTACCTATGAAATGCTCTGATCGCATCAGCTCTAGCCAATGCTCAAGCATCTCAGGCGACGTCTTTCTTCATCGGACGCGCCTTGTACAGAATCTACCTCCACCCACTTCGCGCATTTCCGGGCCCGAAACTCTGGGCCATCTCACGACTGCCATGGCACGTCCACAACATCCGCGGCGACTTGGCTCGTACCATTCACGACATCCATCAACAACATGGTCCTACCGTGCGCATTGCGCCCGATGAGCTGTCGTTTACCTCGTCACAGGCATGGAAAAAGATCTATGGTCAGACGCACCCCGAGTTCTCCAAGTGTCTGGATGGGCGCGGCATTGCTCCTGTGATCAAAGAAGCGCATCTGCGCGGCATCATTGCTGCGGAAACGCAAAAACACCGTCGCCTCAGACGAGCGATCGCGCCAGCTTTTTCGGAACGTGCACTGGGTCAGCAAGAGCAGTGCTTACAGAGGCACAGCGACAGCTTGATGCGATGCTTGCGCGAACAATGCAACCGGGAGGAGCCTCTGGACATTGGGAGATGGTTTTCGCTCACTACATACGACATCATCACCGAGCTGACCTTTGGTCACGCGGATGGCTGCCTCGACGATCCGGACCAGCCTTGGCTCACAGTCATGGGCGCAAGAGCAAAGACTATTCGGTGGTTCCAATTTGCAATTTACTATGGCTTCGATGGCTTGATTGCACGTATGGGTCCCTCGTCCATGACTCGTTCGCGAAAAGCTCATATGAAGATGCTTGGGAGCAAGGTGCAGCGTCGTCTGAAGGAGAAAGACACAGGGATGGACTTCATGTCACATATTTTGGATAACAGATCAGAGCCACTCTCGGTGTCTGAGCTCGTCATCATGGCGAGCGCGTTCATCGTCGCAGGGTCTGGAACATCGGCAAGGGCACTCTCTGCGACCACTTATTTCTTGTGCTGCCACCCAGACAAGCTTGCCATCGCCGTCGAGGAGGTACGAGCCGCCTTCCAGGACGAAAGCAGCATCACAATCAAATCTGCTGCAACGCTTGAGTACCTCTCTGCTTGCATCCAGGAAGCAATGCGGATGCATCCGCCGAACCCGTCCACGTTACCACGGTGGGTGCCAGCAGACGGCGAGATCATTGAGGGCGCATGGGTGCCCGGGGGCACAGCAGTTGGCGTACATCAACTATCCGCGGGACTCGCGGACTGGAACTTCGCCAGGGCCAAAACATTCCTGCCTGAGCGATGGCTGGAGCTGCCACCGCAGTCGGAGTTTAAGCGAGATGATAGAGCTTCTGCCCAGCCCTTCTCCTATGGTCCCAGGGGATGTGTTGGCACCAAGTAAGGACCTACCATTCTAACACGTGCTACTCCGCTGACATTGACTAGTCTTGCACATGCAGAGATGCGCCTGCTCATGGCTCGACTTCTCCACACCTTCGATATGGAGATTACATCCCAGGCACTAGAATGGACAGCAAGTCAGAAGAGCTATCTCACATGGGAACAGACACCGTTGACGGTGAAGCTGACAGTAAGGCCTTGAATCTTGAATCGGGCTGGGTTCGATGCCGCTCCTCGTCCGCTCTGTCACCTACTGTATTTGTCCCATCCATCACACGACGTCTTCCCGGCCGTGGAGAATGCTCCGGTCGTCCTAATTGCCATTCGATCAGCGAAGCATCATCGATCCCCGTCCGAGATGCTCAACCCTTAATAATGCTGGTTGTGATTCAACTTGTGAATCACCGAAGTTTGAACACATAGTGAGTAGTCATTACTAGGGTCTGAACATATTCGCTATGGCGTGCCGCGTGCCGAATCTTGTGCTTGTACCGAACATTTCGACAAGGGTGTATACACACCACTTGGCACTGACACTAGACAGGATCCTACTGTGCCAGACCAGGACAGGCGTGGTGCAGGGGTCTGAGTAGTATGTAGCGGTCGCGTCTCGACATCTATTCTCAGTCATCGAAGCGACCAATGTTATGCTCGAAATGGAGCACGATGAAATGGCGTTCCGAAGGCAACACGAAGAGGTAGTGCGGCAGATGCGTTGCGACAGCAAACGCACTCTGTTAGCCGTCAACCCATTCCAGCTCCATTTTCATCATGATTGCAGACAACGTAGGATCAGTCTTGCTTACAGCTGCCACAATAGCGATACTCTTGCGCATTATCAGCAACGCTGTGCGCAAGTTCAAGCAATCCTCCAAAGCGAGGGCACTTGGCTGTCAGCCAGCCTCAATAGAGCCAGCACAATGGCCCTTGGGTATCGACATGATCAGAAACATGATGAAGGCAGACCGAGAACAACGGACGCCTGATTTCATGGTCGAACGCTTCAATAGAATGGGCAGATATACCTTCCTGGTGAACGTCCTGGGACAGTCGAACATACTCACAGCGGACCCAGAGAACATCAAAGCAATACTCGCTACACAGTTCGCGGACTTCCGTATGGGCCGAGTGAGAGAGACAAATCTGAAATTGGTACTCGGCAGAAGCATCTTTACTGTAGATGGTAAGTTTGCCATTCATGCATGAGCAGTGAGTTACATGATCTAATCACTTTTCAACAGGTGACGCATGGCACAGCTCCAGAGAGATGGTCCGGCCAATCTTCTCACGCGAAAACGTGTCGGATCTTGCCTTGCTGGAGAGACACTTGAAGGTGATGTTCAAGTGCATGCCCGTGAATTTGGATGGCTGGACCAAGCCCGTTAGTCTGGCCACGCTCTTTCCATGCTTGACCATCGATTCTGCAACAGAGTTGTTCCTAGGGAAAAGCACAAACTCACTGGACGCCCGGCTTGCAGGTCGAGACGGAGGCAAAGACTTCCATTGGGCATTCGAACGAGTCCAGCAGATCTTGGGAGTCCGCATCCGACTGCAGAGCCTGTATTGGCTATATGGCAACCGAGAGATCAAGGAGATTGTCCAGATTTTGAATGACTTCTGCGACCAAGCCATGGACGAAGCAGATTACAAAAATCGCCAATCCGATGGCAAGAGCTATGATTATCTGGAAGTGCTCCGTTCTCGCGCAGCCGATCCTTCGGAAGTTCGCGAGCAAGTCTTGGGATTACTCGCTGCCGGTCGAGACACGACAGCATCATTCCTGAGCTGGGTATTCTACTGCCTGATACGAAACGACCGCGTGTTCCACAAACTCCGTCAAATCATACTGGAGACGTTCGGGCCAGACGGCTTCGACGAGGCAAACATCACGTTTGAGAAGCTCAAAGGCTGCTCATACTTGCAGCACGTCATGAATGAAACTCTACGACTACACTCCATTGTCCCCTTCAACGGACGCACTGCTATCCGCGACACCACTCTCCCCACCGGCGGCGGACCGGACGGTACAGCACCCATCTTCATCCCCGCCGGCGGCGAAGTCCGCTTTAGTACCCATGTCCTCCACCGAAGACACGACCTCTGGGGCCCCGACGCCGACGACTTTATCCCCGAACGGTGGGAGAAGAAACGTCCCGGATGGAGCTATGCGCCCTTTAATGGCGGTCCGAGAATCTGTATTGGTCAGCAGTTTGCGTTGACGGAGGCGGGACATGTGATTGTACGCATGTTGCAGAAATATGACGCGATTGAGGGGCTGGATGTTGATCCCCAGAGGGATTATCATAATTTTACCCTCGTGTGTGGGCCTGGGCCGGGACATGAGGGTGTTTTGTGTCGGTTGAGGGATGCGACTGCACAGAGGGGGGGATATGGAGTAGAGTAGAATATAGGAGAGTGTAGTACGGTATAGTATAGTGTTATCATCAAGAAGCGAAGTGATTTGTTTACGCTGCTGCTGCTGCTGCTGCTGCTTCCTCTCACCCGCCTATTCATTCATTCCCCTCCTTCATTCTTTCGAATTCCCGAACAAAACTGCACTCCTTTGTCTCCCCTAGTAGCTATGTAGCCCTAGTAGTAGTGGTGGGTAGGAGGTAAGTTTAGATCAGGGTAGTTTGTCTACCTTGTGCTGTACGGTGTATAGGTGTATAGGTAGATAGTTGTGTGCCTACCAGTACCTACCTATCATTGCACCTCGTGGCACGTTGAATTGATGGGACTTGCGAGAATCTAGTACAGTAATAGGAAGTAGTACGTAGAGGCGAGTTTCCGCTGTCCGGTACGAGGTGTCGCCACCGTAGTAGTTTTTAGCGCTTATTGGGGGTTTCTTTTCCCACTGCCCTAAAAATGTCTAATCACTGTCCATCCCTTGCTAGTCGGGAGTACCTACATCCTGTGAATGATATTGATGGTTCAATGGTGCACGTGGGGCTGCCACTGCTGCTGCTGCTGTTGGTATAGTGTAGTGTCTGGGGACAAAACGAAACGAATGTGTGCTGGGAATTCAGGGGAGAGAGAGGGAGAGAGAGAGAGAGAGAATCTGGAGAAACAACACAGATACACAACTTACATATACCACTTTGTTTGATCCCTGTTTCTTTCTATACACTCCCCGGAGACAGTCATCATTCTTCCAAAAACGATAAAAGAAAGAAAAAAAAGCATGTCTACGAGATGGATCGATCAAGTACCACCGCCGCCGACGACGACGACGACGACGACGACGCAACCTCCCAAACAGATGCAGGTGTTATGTCTCGGTCTCTCCCGAACAGGAACTATGTGTTCGTCTTCACCACCATGACCAGAAAGAACAGGTACCATATCATATACAAAACAAATGTCATTTGTAATGATACCTTAGGTACCTATCATATGGCACATCTTTTTGATCCAAAAAACAAAAAAAAACAAAAAACAAAAAACAAAACAAAAGTAGAAATTCTAACAGCTCTTTTTTTCTTCGCCTCCCCCCCTTCCTTCCTTTTAGCAATATGGACCGCATTGAAAATGCTCGGATACCGCACCTATCATTTCAAAGAAATCCACAAGCCCGAAAATCTACGAGATAGACATTTGCTCTGTTGGCGAGAAGCCTTTTATGCCAAACTGTATGGCAGTGGGAAACCATATTCACACGAGGATTTTGACAAACTTTTGCAGAGATACGATGTCAGTTGAAAAGAATACCTACTACCTACTACCTACTACCTACCTGTAACTACCTAGGTACCTAATGTCGTGTATCATGGTCGTTTGAAGAAGTTATACCCATGTACATATATATATATATGTACATACATTACTGACCCAAGGACAAATAGGCCGTAACCGATGCACCTGCTGTCAATTTTTCGGATGAATTGATAGCGGCCTATCCTGGCGCCAAAGTCATTCTCAGCACACGAAATCCGGAGAGATGGTTAGAATCCATCGTTCGCAGTTATCATGCGGTGTTGGAGTCCCCCGTGTTCCGCATCGCGGCGATTCTAGATTTGGTAAGTACATAGCTACCTAGCTCTCTACACCTACAGCCCGTACGGACCACTTGTCTGTCTGTCCGTCTGTCTGTCTCATGCATAAGAGGCTGACATACATCATCCCACAGCCACTGAACTTGTTGAGTGAAGTGTTCGAACTGGTTCTGCGCGACTGGACGGGTGGCGATTGGCGCAGTCGGCAGAAACTGAGCGAAGCCTTTGATCGACACAATGCGCATATTCGGGCGATCGTGCCCAAGGAGAATCTACTCGAGTGGGAGCCGAGTCACGGGTGGGAGCCGCTCTGCGAATTTCTGGGCAAACCTGTGCCAGAAGATCCGTTTCCTCATTCGAACAAGGGGGATGATGTGGCGAAGGGTTTGCTCATGTACGCGCGGTTGCGGATCGCGAAATGGACGTTGCGAAAAGCGTCTTGGCCGATGGCAAGTATGATGCTTGCAGGAGCCTCTTGGCTTCTTTGGAAGAGGATGAGCCCAGGTTTCGCATAATCTGTGCCGGCATGTTTTCGCAGGTAGATTTGGTGGCGCCTGGCAGGCCATCTCGGTCGTTCTTCAATTGTAGCGCATGCTATACCTGACAGACTCCAGTGCTTAATCTCTGTTCTCTCTAAAGCACGTGCAATGTCGGACGTCGTGGAAGGGCTCAGTGACCGCATTGCGGCTTGCCAGTTGACGATACAGCCCAAGTCGGTCTGGCTAGTGATGTTGTCTATATCTCTGATTTTCCAAGTCGGTGTCAGCCTCCACGTATCTGTGTCGGATATAAAGCCTCACTTGCTAATGCGTGAGGAGTGGCGGAAACCATATGCATGCCTGTGTATAAGCGAACCGGATCACAGAACTGTGAGGTCTAGTTCTGCTTCGGCATTTTGCTGTACCTCGCGCGCGCAAGTAGCTATCAATATGTGGTCAACTTGTGTCTGCAGAGCAAAGCATTTGCTTGTCTGCAAGTCCTGTAGTCAATACTCACTTTGTAATTCGAGCTTTCAAAGACCTACCAGTACTGCTGTAGCGCGGAGTCATCGAAGAATGGGACAGAAACGCATCTGATTCGCTTCGTATACTGAGAGTGCTGCTGAGTATGTCCATCCATGGGTGTACCCGTGCTCGTCCCTCGCGGCAACGAATTACGAGTACAAACAGTCTGACCTGGTAGAGCAAAGGCGATCTTCATGCTTGGTCGTGCTCGAAACCTGCAGCAAGCTTGGATGTAATGATTTGGGTCTGCACTGCTAAGGTCTCGCCACTCCAATCGCGGCATGGCCGTATTGCCGTAGAAACTTGTCCCAGGTTGAAGGTGCGACTTTTTATGCAAGTTATTTTCTGTTGGAGCGAGTCGACTTCTTCGTCTTCAATCAAAGGTAGATCTGTGAACTCAACCATTTCGATGGAAGAATCAGACTGATGGTATTCTTCATACGGACTGCATCTCAGCACTAGAGCATGTGCGTGGTGCATGTCATTTAGTTGGGCGCGAAATGTCAGTAACGAAGTGATGTTCGCAACTGCACGTGACGCCAAGCTACACGGAAGGAGCCACGACACAGAATTCGGCCGCACTTCACTACACATCGAATTGGCTTCTCGTCGTGAACATCGCCAGACAGTCAACGCCCAGCGCCAACCGCCCAGCATGTCTCTCGTCACCGGAGAGAAGTCGAACTTCCAGTTCATCCTGCGTCTTCTCAACACCAACGTGCGTACACGCCACCACCGCCATGTCTATTTTGCCGCTCGCGGGCATGCGACGAAGTCCTGGTCACCAGTGAAGGAGAATATGAGGGACAATGGGGAGAACGGAGACTAACGGGCAATTCAACAGGTCGATGGAAAGGAGAAGGTCATGTACGCCATGACCAAGATCAAGGGTGTCGGTCGTCGATACTCCAACTTGGTCTGCAAGAAGGCCGATGTCGATCTCAACAAGCGGTACATCTCTCTCGAACTTCACAAAACACACCCGATATTTCTCTCCCGACCATCGAATGAGCACAATGGGCCCTCACTAATCCACATACTACAGCGCCGGTCAACTGACCTCCGAAGAACTCGAGCGCATCGTCACCATCCTCCAGAACCCAACCCAATACAAGATCCCAACCTGGTTCTTGAACAGACAGCGTGACATTGTCGATGGCAAGGATGGCCAAGTGCTTGCCAATGGAGTTGACAGCAAGCTCCGTGATGATTTGGAGCGACTGAAGAAGATTCGCGCCCACAGGGGTCTGCGTCACTACTGGGGTCTGCGTGTCCGTGGACAGCACTCCAAGACGACTGGTCGCCGCGGCAGAACCGTCGGTGTCAGCAAGAAGAAGGGATAGTGGTTTTCGCCTCTGGGATTTCTTTGTGGCGATGAATGGTGGGAAAAGGCGTCTAGTGCTACAGCTACAACCACGACAAAATTGGCAGGCTCGATGGTGGCATACTACTACTGTCATGAAGCCTGGGTCAGTGTTATAGCGTACTCGAAGAGACAGATGCGCATGTAGCAACGCCAATCCGATCATCACGTTCAGCGACGGGTTAATGCTCTGTATATGATTACGACCAAAGCATATTTTTTCACGGTATGATGAGACCGCGACAGAATTGCCTTTTACAAAGTCTACCTGATGAGCCTAGCAGTCGCAAAATCTTTTGCTCCAGGCCTTCCTTGCATTTAGAGACTTGCTGGCCAAGCATCCTTGACGATTCCCAGTGTACGTCAATCGCTTCCAACCAAGTGCTCGATGCGGGAGTCGTGATGACTGTCACTAAATCGCAGCACTCGGTTGACATGTCATGCCACTAGGTCACAGCGGAGTCAACGCAAAAGAAGAGGCAGAAAGGATTGACACGAGAGTCCAGGTCAGAGAGCCACAATGACCGAATCCTTCAGCATACCCGCTCTTTGACGATTGTTGTCCTAGCCATGAGGGCGTAAAGTAAGTAATTGCTCGCATCAAACTGGAGCCCGGTTCTCTTGTGAAGCGTCATTCTTATCGCTCTCATCTGCCGTTACAGTCGTACTGGGGCCCCCTTCAGCGATCGCAGCCCCAGAGCTGCTTCCAGTCTCCGTACTTGTTGCAGCTTCTTCGGCTTTCTTCTTCTCTTCCGCCTCCCGCTGCTGACGATCTTCCTCCTCCCGCCTACGTGCAGCAACCTCTTCCTCGTTTCTCCGCCGCTCTTCGGCCTCGAGAGCTCTAACATAGGCTTCGCCCACTCCAGGCCATAGGCTAGCAACTAAAAGTGCAAGCGCTCGCTCTGCAGGACGGATTTGCTCTCTGAGCCAGGACAATCGATGATTCCGCTGCTGTCGGTCTTCGTCAAGTAGTCGTTGTGCGACTTGTGCTGGAGTTGGCATCTGGCCAGGTCTCATGTTTCCAGCTTGAACTTGTCCTTGCTGCTGACCATTATTTCCTGGCGCAACGGGCACTGGACGCTGACCTTGGTTGACGATACCATCCCACCAGCGCCGCAGTACGCCACCCTCGCCGAGGGGTCCTTGCCGAAGTAACCAGAAGCCAATGGCGATTGCCAGCATAGCCAAAGGGCGTCGCCAGCCAAGATTTGCTCCGATTATGAAGTATGCGAAGATGAGCACACGCAATAGATGCCACATATGATTGATGAGTGGACCTAGAGCACCAAGATTGTCCTGCTGTACAGCTGCAGCTTGGGCTACGACGGGCTGAGCAGCCACAGCTTGAGCCTGATCGGCGAGAGGCCGTTCATTGGCGGTCATAGGTGCTGGCTGCGTTGTACGTGTCGGCTGTGGCGCTACAGATGACACACCACCAGTATAAGTCCCGTGCTGCGGAGAGTATAAGATGGCCTGGGGTCCAGCAGGCGAGGATAGTAAGTAGCACGTTACATCGGCAGGCGTTCTTGAGGTGGGGCTGGGCTGCTGTATGAAGTGCGGGATATCCGAGGTGCCAAATATTGAAGGCAGTTGCGAGCTTGCACGTGGCACGGACATGCCTTGCGCGGTACCTGAAGCACGCAAGTCATTCAGAGCTGTGGCAGCAGGTGCAGTAGAGCCGCCAATGTTGAATGGGTCAACGAAGCCTTGCACTTCTTCGGTGCGTTGCTGCAATCGCTCAATGCGACTCCGCTGCTCATCAGTTGCTCCATCAAGTCCACGGAGGTCGGCCAGCATACGTCGCATTTCAGCAAGGTTGTCGCGAGCCTGCTCGACAGCACTGGGCCCATTCCGTCGCGGTGGCACTGGCGGTACAGGTAGGTGCTGACCGAAGTGGGGCATGTGAGGCAAACCAAGAGCAGGAATTTGCGGGCCAAGTTGAATATGCTGCTGGAAATGGAAGCGTTCTCCGTTGGGACCTCTGCCTTCGAGGATCACGCCTTGGCCGTGTGGTCGGGGCGGAGGCTGAGAAGCACTGCGTTGCTGACTATCAGCTTGACTCGCCGCCGGGGAAGACGGTCGTTCTGCTGTGGCATCGGTGTGCGCTGCTTGAAGGCCTGGCTGTGCAACGTGTGCTTGTGGTATGAATGGTGGCAGATGCGGCGCAAGATGCGGTCCTAGTCCATGATAACCAAACTGCTGTGCTGGTGGTGGCACAAACATAGCAGCGGGTAAGCCGCCTTGACCTTGTTGTCCTTGGCCTTGACCGGCAGCGAAGCGATTGTGGTGGGCATCGTGCACAAATTGTTGCTGCTGAGCGATGATCCTTGCTTGCTGCTGCTGAAGGAGCTGAGCGATGTTTGAGCCATCCTGGGCCGTTCTTTGTTGCCCAAGCGCAGGCTGTTGAGTGCTTCCAATCCCATTCCCATTAGTGTGAGGTGGACCTGTTGACGCTGCACCTGAACTGCGAGCAGCAGCACTGTGGCTCCCGGCATGAGATGGCGTCGTAGCAGCGGTACCGTCGCCCTTGACGAGCAAGTGCACGACATACTCCGTCTGTGTTGGATCTCTTCGGATGTTCAGCGCATTTCCCAACGTCTGCTCATTATCCACCAATGCTCGTCCCGCATAAAGTATTCGCTGCCGTTCCGGTGCTGGGTGGGAGGCAACTGTTCGTTGGATTCGTTCTCGGATCTCGCCAATGGAGGCGCTGACGGGGACATCGGCTCCCAGCGTGAACTCATCTGCAGCACCCTCGATATGTCCTGGCGGCACCTTGATGCGTAGCGTAATTGTGGTCGGAGCGTCTGCTGGCGGCGCCATGGCTGTATCTGCTCGAGAAGTGGATGATCAATGTGTGGCCAATCGTGTAGGTGTGCACATTGTCACTACGAATATGTGTCGAGGGAAAGTTGTTAGCGATATTGAACTCCAGTGGCAGCTTCTCAAGCGAGAGTGGTAGTCATTGCTCTTGTGGTCACAACTGGGGACATTCTAGAAGTACCTACCTCTCTGCCTTGGAGCCTCGCCAGCTGTTCACACTCCCGTGTCCCGTGGCTTGAGCTTGTTCCAGCGCTATTCTACGCGTCCCGAGCCACACACTCCCGCGTGCCGGGGTTGTCGAAGCATGCATGACATCGTCATATTCTCGACCGATAATTTTGTTTCTCTTGCCTACCTCCTACCTCCTAGGTTGCTCTCCTGTGCCTGTTCATTCTCCGACGCCGGGAGGAGAGAGACATATGGACGATATGATATGATGAGCTGACACGGCCCTGCCCACCAACATGCCACCTACAGTCGCACGAACCTCGCAGGTTCTGCTGCGCACCATTCCCTTTCCCTCGCGACTATCGCCACGGCAAATCCGATCCTTTTCCCGCACATGCAAGCACCACCAACAGCATCGTGAGTCCTCCTTCAGCTCCCGGCTGCGTGATGCTTGGAACAGCACGCCCGTCGTATGGAAGCCGATTCCCATTGGCCTGGGCATAGTCTTCCTCGGCGTCTTCCAGCTCTACCGAACCAATGATCGTGAGAGGAGGAGAATCGACAATGGCGAGAGGACAGAGGATGACCCGGGAGACGTAGGCAAGCCAAAGCGTCGCGAGCGGATACGGCCGTCAGGACCATGGACGGTACAGATTATGAGCACAATTCCGCTCAAGGCGCTGAGTCGATGGTGGGGATATATGAACAGCATTGATATTCCATACTACCTGCGAGTGCCTGGTTTTAAGCTGTACGGCTGGATATTCGGTGTCAATTTTGACGAGATTGCCGAGCCAGACCTCCACAAATACAGAAATCTGTCAGAGTTCTTTTATCGGACTCTGAAGCCTGGAGTGCGACCGCTGGATCCGCATCCCAACGCCTTGCTATCTCCAGCAGACGGTAAAGTTGTACAGTTTGGAGTGATCGAACACGGCGAGGTGGAGCAGGTGAAGGGCGTGACATACAAAGTGGATGCTTTGCTAGGGGAACAGCCCACGAGCGGCGGACGTGCCAGCAGCAATATCACCGGCTCAAAAGGCTCACCTGATGTCTCGTCAGACCGCCAGAATCATGGCGATGAGGAAGTCATTCGCGATGACGAGGAATTTGCGCGCGTGAACGGCATCTCATACACACTGCCTAATCTGCTGTCCGGGGCTGCGGCAGGAAAGCAGGGCAGAAGTTGGTGGAAGAAGCCGAGAAGAAAGGATGCTGCTGCCAATGCAGACGCTCAAGTCAGCGAGGGAGGCAGTAAAGATTTTCCGGTAGCGCTGTCAGATCAGTCCATCAAGTCTTCTTCGTCTTCAGAGAAAGAGGTGGCCAAGGATCTAGCCAGTGGTCCGACTGCACCTCGGCCATGGTACTATCCTGACAGACCGGAGACGCCCACAGCACTGTACTACTGTGTCGTTTACCTGGCACCTGGGGATTACCATCGCTTCCACTCCCCAGTCTCGTGGGTCGTGGAAAGCAGACGTCATTTCGCAGGAGAACTGTACAGCGTCAGTCCGTACCTGGTAAAGTCTCTGCCAGGTCTTTTCACCTTGAACGAGCGCGTTGTCCTGCTGGGGCGATGGAAGTATGGCTTCTTTAGTTATACTCCAGTCGGAGCCACAAATGTCGGATCGATCGTAGTGAATTTCGACAAGGAGCTGCGAACGAATAGCTTGCTCACTGATACAATGGCGGATAAGGCCGCGGAAGAGGCGAAGGAGCGGGGTGAGCCATACTCTGGTTATGCAGAAGCTACGTACGAAAGTGCCAGTCCAGTTTTAGGGGGTCATGCTCTCAGAAGAGGTGAAGAGATGGGTGGCTTCCAGTTGGGCAGCACCATTGTGATGGTGTTTGAAGCACCCAAGGGGAGGAGGCCGACCCTCGATGAGGGCTTCATGGGTACAGAGGAGAATAGGAAAGGAGGTTGGCAGTGGTGCATTGAGAAGGGTATGAAGGTCCAGATGGGACAACGACTCGGCTGGGTCGATAGCGAAGACCCTTCATAATGAAAGTACATGTAGCTTCGCAAGGCGACAAGCCAACTAGCCGATTTTGAAGAGCCTGCACGCCACGGTCCTTGCGAAGCGTGATAGACATGTTAATTAGTTTATCTCCATTATGTCTGTCTCTCCGCTCGAGGTTACCTCATAGCAAGAAGTAGTACTTGAAATTGGCCTGCGGCAGCGTAGGAGGTAAAGAGAACGAATTGCAAAGAGACTTTCCTGAGCCACCCCCTGTCAAGCCCTGCTTTGCCGCACGCCAAGACCAGCGCAACGGAGTCTTGCATATCGTATAGATACTTCGTCCTGCCGGCCCAACACTTCTTTCGCTTCCGCACATCACACACTCTGTGCCAATCCGACACGCCATGTCCTTGAGAGATGTGTGAAGACTCACGCGGGCATGGTCTCGCCAGTGATGCAGGCTGTGCCATCTATATTTAGCATGGTCTGAGACGGTTCGGACATCCGCTTAGATCCCGCGGCCGGGCACACCCGCAGGTTCAAGTCGGTCGCCAACTTCACTTGCTCCATGCCCTGCCCTCCTTCTGCATCGCATCTGCTACACTCTACTTTTGGGTGTATGCGACATTCTATCGTCCTATGACAAGCACGATGAAGTGGCCCTGTGTGTTATTCAAACCGTCAGCTACGCCTGCACATACTGGGAACGATGATCCACATTCGATCAATGATACGTGGTATTGGCGTCTTGCCACGCTCGCAGCTACAAAACTTCTTGGCTCCATCTGGCCGAGGCAAGGTATGGTCATATTTCTGACCCGGACGCTCTGCATCAAATACGGTACACTGCGACATCTTCCGGAGGCATCTACGATGGAGTTTATCGCGCGCAATACTTCCATTCCGGTCCCAAAGATTTATTGCGCCTTCACTCATAATGGCTGGACATATATTGTAATGCAAAGAGTCCGCGGCGAATGTCTTGCATACGACTGGAAGTTGAGGTCGGCGGAGTCTCAGGCAAGGGTCCTACAACAGCTCAAGCAAATGATACACAGTATGCGTCGTATCGAACCACACTCTTCAGCAGTTGCCAATGTTGATGGCGGTCGGCTGTGGGACTGTCGACTACCGGGAAAGTCCCTGAGCTTTGGACCTTTCGACAATATCGATTGTTTCCACCAGTATCTTCGGGGGGGCATAGAGTCTGAGTCTACTAAGTACCCGGCGGCCATCAATGAACTGGTGCAATTACATAGCCGAGAGTGGCCCCCTCCCGTGTTCACTCATGGTGATTTGAGCAGTCTCAACATTATGGCAGAAGGCGATACAATTACTGGCATTGTAGATTGGGAGACCGCTGGTTGGTATCCTCAGTACTGGGAATACACAACAGCGTGCCAAGTGAACTTTCGAAACACTTTTTGGCGTGCAGAAATCGAGAAATTCTTGGAGCCATGGCCAGAGGAACTAAGAATGGAGAGGCTGAGACAGACCTATTTTGGAGACGTGTGACGCCATCGATTATCTCCACGAAAAATGTAGTTCGTTCTTGGCCTCTCTCCGTCTTCATTGTATCACTCATCAATCGCGAATCACGGAATAGTCTCTTTGCCTTCAAGCAGGTCGTATGTGGCGGGCTTGCTCATCACGAAAGATCCCCTTCCATCAAAGCGATGATCTTGTCTCTTTCTCTCAATGTAGGACATTGCTGTATTCCTTACGTTGGTCCACTCGAGCTCACTAGTGCCCATAGCCCTTCCATCCTCTTTAAGCCGCTGAAGCGCTTCGATTACCCAATATACACAATTCCAGCCCGCAACGTTATCTCGAATTGGGATATCGCGCAGAATTCCCTTCACCTTATTGTTTTGTTCGATTTTCCCAACGCAGATTCGGACGAGCAGCATTTGTGTGGCCAGAAGCGAGATCTCTTTCTCCTCGAACAGCCACCCAATCGTTCTGTCCTCTTTGAGTCCTTCCTTGGCGTGGAATCGACGACCTCGACCATCTGAATTTTCGTCCTTTGGCCCCATAATCAAACCCCAGTGGTAACTTCGGAAAATGCGTCAGCTTAGGATCGCGATAATTCCAATTTTCGTGGAACACGCACGTATCTTCAAGTGTCGGCATCTTCGCTTGACCACCACGTGCGTAAAGGGCAACATAAAGACGATCTTTGCCTGATGGCATGATGTATCAAAGGTGGAGGACGCTCGCATCTGTTTCAGACAAGACCCGGAAGAGACGAGCGAGAGAAGCCTTGTTGTATACAAGAGGACTGGAACTTAGCGCTCAGCGATTGCGGCGCCCAGCCCAGCTTAAACATAGCTTGTATATAGTTTTAGGCAACAGAGCATTCTAGCCAGTAGCTAGCCGCTCGCAGCGAAACCTGGATGCAGAATAGAATTCTTTTGGCATTCTAGCTCGTCCGGAAGCCTGCTTCGCACTTTGCTTGAAGCATCAACTCGTAAGCGAGTAACCATCTTCTTACATTACTCCTGTACCGGTCGAGGTCTTCTGGTGCAAATACCTTCACGGCAGCCAAGATGTGAGATTTCTCATGCAGGGGGAACGGGAGTTGCACACAGCGCAGCGCGAGAGACTAGGGGTGGCGAGAACTTCAAACACAGAGACGCGGTGCAGGATGGGAGGGATGCAGAGACAGATCGCGGCGCGAGGCACGAGATGTTCCCTTAGCATCCTCATTGAAGTGTGCTCGGCGGAAGCGCTCGTACTCCTTGCCAAGATCTCTTGACGGTGAGAGAGATTCTCGTGTCCTCGCCAGTCGTTGTCGTATCTCCCCGATATTGTCTGGTGGAGCACTCTTTCCAGGACCGTATATCATGCTATCTTCCAAGACCTGCGCTGCATCGTAGATGGATGAGGAATTGACGTCAACGGATGTCACCAAAGAGGAAGGGTTGGATGGATTCGGACTGGAGCTCCCACGGCTGCGTTTTGAGGCTTTGCCCGACGTACTGGAGCTCTTGCGCGTGGGAACTTCATCAGTCATAGTCCCATGTCTGGCACGTACGTCGACTTACCGTGCCCAACCACGCAGAGACACGGTCTGCCGATCTCTGTGAGGGCGATGAGAGGGAATGGAGCGCGCGGTTGGTAAGCAGAGCTTGTCGCTCGAGCGCGGTATGACATTGCAGACGTCGTTTTGACACAGGTGTCGTATCCTCTGGGCGCTTGGTGCCTTTCATGGTCGACGTCTGGAGAGATGTGGGTGCGAGGTGCATGTATAGGCGCGAGGTTTGAGCGGAGAAGTGTTCCTTGGTCTAGGCCTAAAACTGTTGGCACCAATCGGAGATCTTACGGCTCCGCCGCGGTAAACGCTCACTTCACCTCTGTTGCTGCGACGCGCCACGCATGCATGCCATTTGTCCAAGAGTCGCATATTCGTCGCCTTTGCCGCGATGAGGACACTGCAAAGTTGATATGGCTCCCACTTTGGGCACGCAAGTTGGCTGCCATCGCATGCCGTGGAGTGAAGCTCACAGCTCTGTGAAAAAGTCTGTCTTCGTAGGAGGTAGGTAAGAAGACAGACTTTTGGAACCGCGGAGGTAGAGAAGAATGTAGATGTCAATCACTGTCTGAGAGCAATGAATGATACCGGGTACATGTATGGTTACAGTATGATTACTACATGTACAGGGATGTTCATCCTGTGACGTGAAAAATTGTTCCAAATCTCTGAAAATTGCTTTTTTCTAATACTAACGCTCGAACGCTCCATAGGTACTACTCATATCGATCATTCGTCAAGACCTCAACTTTCCATAATAATCTCAATCCTCATGCGTGACAGTGGTATCCAGAACTTCTGCTCTCGCTTTGCCTTTCGTCTGCGTGCTAATGAAGTCGCTGAGAAGCTTGTACGCTCCGGGCTCCACGAAACCTATGCATTCCCACTCCTTGCCCGAGTTCTCCTCCGTCTCCACCTGCTCTACAAAGGACAAGATTTTATCCTTCACGCTCCCTGTCGTTGCCTCCTCTCCTTCAGCTTTGGGCGCCGTCTTTACATTCTGCTTCAGCACATCCGTCGGACATGTTATTCGCAGTCTCATTCTCGCTCTTGCGACAGGGATTGGTTGATGTGCGATCAGAGCCTTCATGGCGTCGAGCGCTTGTGACTTTGCGCTCCTCGTCGTTATCACACCTGTCCATTTGGGCTTGGCTTTTTCTTCCACTGGCTTCACTTCCGTAGCCTCCCCATTGTTCGCAGGTGTCGTCGTGCCTGATCCGGAAGCTGATATGCTGCTCTGTTCTCTGCTCTGACTCCTATCGCCTCCTGCTGGCCCGGCTTTCCCTGCTGCTCTCCCTGCGTGTCCACCTTGACTGCTGAGCTGATCCAATGCCTTTTCGATCATGCCAGTGGTGTAAACTCTTTTACTCTTAGGATCGACCAGTCTCCCAGCCACGATGTCTATCACTTCTTTGTGCACGCGATCCAGCTCCTGTGATCGTTCTTTTTCCCCGACCTGAATTTCACCTTTTTTGAGGATCTCCAACACAACTTCATCTCTCGTCATCCCAGGGAAGGCCTTCTTGATGTCCTCGTTGTTGGCCACCTGGCCTTTGCTGACATTAAGGAAGACATTCGGTATTTGGAGAACATTGTCGAGATCTGTTTCGTTGCCAGCGCGGAATGAAGTGACGGTATTTTTGTAGCAAGCGACTTCGAAGCGCTTTTTGCCCTTTTTCATGCGCACGAGACTCACGTTGGTGAGCTTGATTTGATTCGAGGGTTGGTTGATTTGGGCGGCGGGCATTATTTCGTCGACGTGTGCGGGGGTTCTATTTGCGGATTTTCGGTGTTCGACCACAAGACTCGTATGGAAGAGTGAGAGTGTGCTGGCAGAATAAATCGGAGTCGAAGGCCCCAGGGAATGGGAGGGCGGATGCCAAGAGCCGCAAACGCCGATTCCGCCTGCGATTAGAAGCCTGCGATAAGCTTGCGCCAGGACCCAAAGCCGGCCCATGCACAGAACAGCCTATGACGGTTGCCAGGCTGACACCTGATACGGATGCAACCAACGAACGCCCGCGTGCCTGCCCTCTCTGACTACCTTAGCTGGGAGGTACCTTCCTTCCTGACCTACCTCCTACCTCCTTCCCTACTTTCCCTTTTCATCATCCCATCACCTCCTCATACCATCCCATCCCATCCACTTACATTAGCTTCTCTTCTACACATCTCTCCCATCCACCCCCCATCTCCCTCATCACTGCCTGTCCCTCCACCATGAAGGTCGCCACCTCCGCACTCCTCATCGGAGGAGCTGCTGCTGCCATCACCCAGCAGCAGCAGCCGCTTCTCCAGCCACCCAAAGTCGTCCAGGACGCGTTCCAGGCAGCAGGCGACAAGGTGTCAGACTGGTCCAAGCCACTCCAGCACCTGAAAGACGAGCTCAAACACCTCACTGCAGAGGCACAGGAAGTCTGGGACGAGGTGGCAATGCTGTTCCCAGAAGAAATGTCCAAGGCATCCTTCTTCTCCATGCCCAAGGCTCACACCCGGAAGCACGACAGCGAGTGGGACTTCCACACCAAGGGCCAGGATATTGAGCAGCTCTTCACAACAAACGCCAAGGGTGAAAAGCAGCGTGAGATTGATGGTCATCTGGAGAACTTCAACCTTCGTACCAAGAAGGTAGACCCAAAGAGCCTCGGCGTTGACAAGGTCAAGCAGTACTCTGGCTACCTGGACAACGAGGAGGATGACAAGCATCTCTTCTACTGGTTCTTTGAGTCTCGCAATGACCCCAAGAACGACCCAGTAGTGCTCTGGTTGAACGGTGGTCCAGGTTGTTCCAGCCTGACTGGTCTGTTCATGGAGCTTGGCCCTTCGTTCATCGGCAAAGACCACAAGCCAGCGTACAACCCATCCAGCTGGAATGCCAATGCTTCTGTCATCTTCCTCGATCAGCCAGTCAATGTGGGCTACTCTTACTCCGGCAACGCTGTCAGCAGCACCGTAGCCGCCGGCAAGGACGTCTACGCCCTCTTGACCCTCTTCTTCAAGCAGTTCCCAGAATATGCCAAGCAGCCATTCCACATCTCTGGCGAATCATACGCCGGTCACTACATCCCAGTTTTTGCCTCTGAAATTCTGTCCCACAAGAACCGCAACATCAACCTTCAGTCCGTCTTGATCGGCAACGGTCTCACTGATGGTTTGACCCAATACGAATACTACCGCCCAATGGCATGTGGCGATGGTGGTTGGCCAGCTGTGCTTGACGAGTCTTCCTGCCAAAGCATGGATAACGCTCTGCCACGATGCCAAAGCCTGATCGAGAACTGCTACAAGAGCGAGTCTGTCTGGTCTTGTGTCCCAGCCAGCATCTACTGCAACAATGCTATGATTGGCCCGTTCCAGCGCACCGGACAGAACGTATACGATGTTCGCGAGAAGTGCAAGGGTGGCGACCTTTGCTACGATGAGCTCGACTGGATCTCGGAGTACCTCAACCGTGACGACGTGATGAAGACACTGGGTGCTGAGGTCAGCAGCTACGACTCTTGCAACATGGACATCAACCGCAACTTCTTGTTCAATGGTGACTGGATGCAGCCATTCCACCGTCTGGTACCAGGACTTCTCAAGGAGATCCCAGTTCTGATCTACGCTGGTGATGCTGACTTCATTTGCAATTGTAAGTAGTACCTCCCATACGAATTTCACCTTGATTCATGTTAACGAGTAATCACAGGGCTCGGCAACCTCGCTTGGACCAATGCACTCGAGTGGCCAGGCCAGAAGGAATACGTGAAGGCCCCAATGGAGGATCTCACGCTGCTCTCCGATGACAGCACTAAGACTGGCTCTGTCAAGTCGGCAGGCAACTTCACATTCATTCGAATCCATGCTGCTGGACACATGGTGAGTCTAGATCAGATTCAACGACAGTCATGCTGCATGCTAATCTTCTGTCACAGGTTCCTTACAACCAACCCGAGGCATCACTCGACTTCCTCAACAGATGGATCGGCGGCGAGTGGGTGGAGAACTGATCAATTTCATGACAAATGTGAGGAAAGATATTTGTATTATAGCCAATATCACATCAGCATGAGAGAATATCCTTAGAATGGAATCTTTAGAAGAGAAACGTTCATTCTGTAGCTTCATGAGCACTGCAACATGACATGCTGTATGTCATTCGTTGTGCCTTCCAGTGGCCGCGAAGAACGAACGACATGCGACATGATCTCAATAAAGAATAATCAAGTTCTGACAATCTAGGTAGATCTCATCTTTCTACTTGCTTGTCTAGAAAGACAAAGTTCTCAGTACTTTATTGATAAATGAATGCTCCAATTGATGATGATGATGGCGGCAAGGGGGAATTCGTTGCCAATTTGTCCTACTGAGACGTGGTCCATGATGGCGATAACGTGCTCGACACACGAGATACTGTATGTGCTTTCTTCTTCGGATGGTATGGGATCGTGTTCGTGCGAGGAGAGCACGAGGTAGACTGCAGCGGTGAAGACTTGCGCGCGGTAGACCAGCTATCTCTGCCAGAGCAACGGCACAGCGATCGTACGTACTCGTCCGAGACCGAGCTGCAAGCGCAAGAACAGGAACAGGACGGATACAGATGCGCCCTCAATGGTAGCAGCAATGCCAGCATGTGATATGATCACAGCATCGACGGTAGCACATCACAGCTTTCACATATGTATGAACGTCTTTCCAGCCATTCAAAACCACTCCGTTGCCACCTTGAGGCAGCTGTCTTGCAGTGAGTGCAAACGTCAACAGGAAAGACGCAATGTGCACGATACTCCGCATCAGGCTTGAGCATGTGCGCATACTTGCCCATCATGTGGCCCCGTTGTGGAGTCACCGATGGCGAGGGAAACAGCTCGTAGTAAAAACTCATCCAGGAGATGGCGTACGAAGACACGGCCGCCACGTCGTCTCTGCTCGGCATCAGTCGTTGGAGTCGGGCTCGGGCAGCATCCGCATAGCGAGTGGAGCAGACTTGACCTCGAGCTTCTTCGTCGTCTTCTCGGTGCTGAATGCGCTCATCCGGCCCTATGAGAGCGTTGTCGAACAAGAAGCGTAGATGCTCGGGAAGCGCAGCAGGTCCTTCGTGCATGGTTGGATCGTCCGTGTCCGAGCCCTGGTCATCGAAGACTGGCGCAGAGCCCCCCCCCCCC
>JH792522.1:187236-213769 GCA_000291705.1 Sphaerulina populicola P02.02b
AGAGAGAGAGAGAGCGAAACAGAGATACTCATAACACTTACAGTTGTCTGCTATCTGAGCGGAGAGCGAAACAGAGATACTCATAACACTTACAGTTGTCTGCTATCTGAGCGGACGTTTGCGTACACACTGATTTACTTCAATCACTCGGAGTCATCAGACTCCGGCTGCTGCTGATTGACCATATCTTTCCAGTCACGTGCCATCTGGGCAATGCCCTCTGCTGATTGGCCAGCACTGACCACTTCCAGCGGCAACTTGTACGCACTGTACTGGCTTGAGGCCCACAAATTGGCCTCAGGGTCGCCGGGCTCGACGAGACGCAGCTCTGGGAGGTAAGGATCATTCATCTCCTCCACATCCTCGTTCTCCGCCACCTGCTTGTCCTTCTCTGCTGCCTCCTGTGAAGCCAGTATTGCCAACATTTCCTCCCGCTTAGCAGGATCGATGGTCATTCTCAGGAAAGCACCATCTGGGACCTCTGGCTCATCGAGCGGGGCGTCCATCGTCTGCAGCTCTGTCCAGCTGTAGAGAAGCGGATCTGTTCTCGGAGCCCACGGGTTGATGTCGACGAGCCAGACCTGGGTGTATGGGTTCGGAATGTAGACATCAAACACAAAGTTGTCATCGTCAAAGGTGCTGAGGCGTGTCTCAAAGAACACATGGATCATGGACTGGAGCTTGTCTCGCATCTTGCGCAAGAACGGAAAGAGGCCCTTCTCACGCTGGGAGATGCACAACAGCTTCTTGTTGCGGACGAAGCAACGAAACTCGACCGACGGGTTCCATCCCATAACAGCCTTGCGCAGGACCAGGACATATGGAATGTCGGTCTCGCTGAGCGGGCTGTCGGGATTCGCGTCGACACAGCCGTCGAAAGCGTTGTCCAAGTCGTGTGAAACAAAGTTGGAACTCTTGAGCACGAGATAGATTTCGCTTGGCAAGCGACAGATCAATGTGTTTGCGTTCATGTTAGCCGCATCCTTTGGAGCCGACCAATTGAGTTTCGGGACGACCGCGCCGCCCAGTTCTGAGATGGTGGCGCGGATGGTCTGGTGAAGCTCACGCCAGTCTTTGGAAACGTCTTCTTCTTCGTCATAATCGGCGTCGTCGTCATCGGGGAGGATGATGGAATCTGCGTGAAGGTAGTTCATGAAGGCTTGAGTGAGGGGAATGACTCTGGTCTTCGGGGTAACGCTGCGGTATTTCGGGTACCAAGAACCAACGGAGCAGTGGAGGATGTGCTGCTTGGTGACGGGCGGGAAGGGCAGAGTGTTTGGCGTGCCGCCGCCGTCGTTGCTGTCGTTAGCGAGATCGTCCATGATATGCGGCATGTCTTTCTTCTTCACTGCGTCTGTGTTGGTCGTTGTTCTGGATGTCAGCGCGAAGAGATGCGCTGTTGTTGATGTTGTTGTTGTTATTGGTGTCGGGTGAAAAGAAGTGAGAGCGAAGTGGAATTTGTTTGTTGATCACTAGAACTATGACTCGCAGCAGTAGCGCGTCAGGGCTTCCGGCCCGACCCGACTCCACTTGTAGGGCTGCTCCACTCCACCGGCGGCAGGTACAGTATGTATCTTACTTACCCTTACCCTGATCTCCCTCCATCGTCCATCCCATCCATGGCCGAGAAGTGGAATGCTCTAAACTCCGACACCAGCGCCACCGACACCTCTCTGCACTTCAGCATGTCTTCCAACGTCGGTCTCAGCACCCCACGGGGCTCAGGCACGTCCGGCTTCGTCCAGCGCAACTCAGCCAACCTCCGCCCACGCGACGATGTGAAGCCATATCCCACCGACATCGACTCCATCCGCCAGCGCCAACGCCAGCCAGACAAGGAAATACTGGAGCACGAGCAGAAGCGCGAGATTGAAGTCAAGGTCTTCGAGCTACGGGACAAGCTGGAAGACGAAGGGTAAGCGCTGCCTCGGAGTCTGCGGCGAAAGTGTGACTGACACTTGTCAGTGTCGATGAGGACGAGATTGATGACCAATGCGATGCTCTGCGAAAGAAGCTAGGAAAAGAGCAGAATGGTCGTGGACCAAATGTAAAGGGCCTCAAGTCGCACCAAGTCCATGAGCTCGCGCGTGCAAAGATCGACGAGAGTGAGAAGCTGCGCAAGGCGCTCGGCATCGGCAAAGACTACGAAGAAGGCAGCCACTGGCGTAAACAAGAGGAGAAGAAGCTTGAGTACCAGCGTGAGCATGGTGGAGGGGAAACTGGCCGTGACCGAGATTGAAAAACCCAGCCATCACTCTGACATCTGCTCGTGCCGACTTCAGAGCACGGTGGGTGGAGCGCAATACTGACCTTCCCGAGACGGCGTGCTCCAGCAATATGGCAAACTTCATTTCCAGGCGGCCACTTCATCGAACGACACGGCAGCTGTAACACCTTCTCGGGCAGCCCTACTGCCACCGCAGCTCTGGAACACGCGACAGACTTTGGCGTCAGAGCACTCCTCACGTTCAGCGCCAGAAGCAGGTGCATGCTTTCCCCGAGGAGGTCACAAAAGGAGGCAACCCCCTGAAATGTCCAAGGGTTCAAGGATGACTTGAACTATTCTTTGCACTGCTGTGATGCTGTGAGGACTGGAGGGCACCACAAGGCTGAACTTGTCTTACCAAATGAGTGAAGTCAAAATGACGAAACTTGGTAGAAGCCTAGCCTCCTAGAAGGAAACGAGCGCTGTTTGAAGCAATAGTGCCTAACTTCATGATTTGCATCGCTCATATCAGCAGACGCACCAGCTTTACAGCCACTCAAATGTCGTGAAGACGCTAGCGCAGTGCACGTTTGATCTATTGGACTTGCTTGAATCATGATTGATGGACAGGCAGATGAAGATGGAGACATTGGATGCAGTACGTGTAGGCGCCAACTATATCGGCTGAGAGTCTTGCACGTATTTGCCACCGATTTCGTGAGCGAAGGCAAAGGTGTTCGTTCATGCATCTAGGTATTAACATATATCTTGTCTATCAAGTCCATCGTCGCGTCCTGTTGTGCCAGCTCTTGCCCGCCCTGTCCGTCGCTCATCTAGTAATCTCACAATACTTCCTCACAACCGCTACAAGCTTTGCTCTCTTCGACTTTGAATCGAACACTTGAGCATGATCTTGATCTTCGTTCCAAATGACCTCCAGCCCCTCGCCTTTCCACTCTTTGAACTTCCAGTCCTCTTCAAAGGTTCCATATTTGGCAGGTTTGCCGCCTACAAGATAGCGTCCGACCGCTTCCGTGTCCACGATCAGGTCACGGCCTGCTAAGCTGACTGTGATCCTCAGTCCGGTAGTCTTCATCAGGGGAAGCAGATCGTCTAGCCAGAGCACGTTCTCTGACCAGAAGAAGCGTCGGCCGAGGGTATGTGCTACTCCAGGATCTTGTGAAGCAAAGTACCAGAGTTGCCACTCATTGGCGTGTGTTGGCTTTCGGACTGTGAAGTTGTAGGCCACGTCTGGGTTGTGTAGGAGGAAGCAGACTGGGTCGATGAGCAGGACCGAGGCAATCTTCGGCTGCAGGACTTGATCGTGCAAGACATGAGTGGCGATGACGGTGCCGTAAGAATGTCCTATCAAGACGCAATTGTCCCATCCATGCTGCTCCAGGATCATGTTGATTTCTTTGCACATCTCCTTTTTGCTCAAAGCCGAGTGGGTCAGGCGGAAAGAGACGGGCATGATCTCCAAGGCGAGAATGCCGATGTGACCATCGGCTGGATCGTTGTGCCCATCCTCAATATGCTGGATCAGGTCGTCGAGAAAGTTGACATAGGGATACAAGCCAATCCCGATTCCGTGAATGAACACCACAGGCAAGCGGTTCTTGGCAGTGTGAGGTCGATGCCAGTAGGTGAGATGTCGTGCGGGCGTGGTGTGGCGCGCGGTCAAAGCCACAGGTCGAAACGGAAACAGGCCCAAGAAGCTCTTCACAGGCAAGCGGTGATGATGATAGCCATCGCGGCAGAGACGGACAAAGGTCAGGAAGTCCACGAATCCTACGCAAAAGTACCAGGTGAGACTCCTGTAGCCGTGTAACTCGATCTTGTCCAGAGTCAGGCGGACCGGGTTTGCCTTGCCGTAGCCGTGTGCGAATGTCTTTCCCAGCAATTGCTCAAAGCGCGTGGTGTACTCTTCCAGCTCCTCTTCCGCGCCTTTCACGTGCAGCCTCCCCTCGAAGAACGCCCATGCCAGCCAGTCCTTGATCGCCTCGCGCCCAATGTTGTCGCTCTTGGCACATCTGCACCACCAGCTGAGATGTATTTCGAGCTCTGTTGCACTGACATCTTTCGTGATGCGTTCAAAGAGTTGATGCCGCTCTGGCTCTGACAGTATCGGCGGGTGGTCGGCTTTGTTCTGCACAACCCGGTACAGCGGCAACTGCACCACAAGCCAGAAAGTCGTCTCTACGGCAAAATAGATTCGCAGTGGCAGTGGAATTGCCGGGAATGCCCACTCATTGCCCAGGAATGGAGCGAGGAGGGAGTAGACGGTGCATACGACACTCAGGGGAGCGATGGCTCCCAGTCCCACGATGCAGATGCGAATGAAGACATACTCTGCGGGTGACGAATTAATCATCGTGGAGGGCGGAGGTGACTCGGGGTCAGGGAAGGCGACGATGAAGGTGAAGGTGAAGGTGAAGAGAGGACATGATTTTCTGCCGGGTACTCAGAGGCGAAGGCAGCGGTCATGGTGGATTCCTCATGTGAAAGTCGACAAGGAAGCAGATTCAACTGCAGACAGATGCGCTTGTGGGACGCGTCGTTCTCGTTCCGCTTCCCTTTGGACGTCACTCCCGTCTCTCCTGCAGCAGCAGCAGGTGAATTAGTACATTACCTCATACATCTACATAACCCACCACATTCGATAATAAGACGATATGTCATGTGTCCCGGACCGAGGATACTGTGAAACTAAGCCCCTACCTGGGAAGGAGATGGAACATCGACATGCTTGAACTCCCGTCTTGTTCGTCGAATACTTGATGTCCTACATGTACCTCATATGTCCTTGGTCGCGCAGGCAAAGGTTATGTATGTGTAAGGTAGGTATCTGCTTGACGCTACGCGACATACATTCGGTCCCGCTCAGCCCAACAAATTCAACAAGCAATCGAGTGTCAAGAGAAGAACATGAACAAACAGTGTATCGAGATCAATAGCGACTGGTGGCTTGTTTTAATGGTAGGTACACAATGATGGTGCTGCTAGACCGCTCGTGCGATACGCATGCGTTTGCCTCCCAACAAATAATGATTGTGCATAGGTACGGTACCATCGTATCCATCTCACAGCTGTTCAGCCTCGTCCAATTCCAGCACTTCTTTTCGCGATATGCCCTCCTGCAGCTGCACTCGCTCCATTGGATGGATCCCTGAGAGCAGCACAATCTACTTGCGTCCACCTCTCTTCTTGGTCTGCTTGACAGCAAAGCCGCTGAGGTCGTCCTTTGGTGTTTCCTTGCCGGTAGTCTTCTTGGCGACTTCACTCCAACCACTCGCGCCATTCGCGGGACTAGCGCTCTTGGGCACAGCAGTGTCGACGAGACCCTTGTCAGCGAGACGCTTACGACGGATGAACTCCTCGGCGAAGTGTCGAGAATCGATGGTAGAGGACACTGCGTGAACAGCTTCGGTGATGATATCATTGTCGGGAGGGAGACTCATGAGGCTGGAGACGAACTCCTCCACTATGATCGGGTTAGCATACTTCTAGAAGGGCAACGAGAAGCGGAGGAACAACTTACCACTGATGCCCTTGGCTAGGTCAGGACGAAGGTCGTTGATGGCCCACTTCTTGAACTCATCTTGAGCGTTGACAGCAGCTGCTCCCGCCGTCGTGCTTCTGGCAGTCTGCCTCCTCGACGCTGCGACTGCGGGCAGCGCGGTAGGTACAGCACTGGAGCTGGCAGTACGTACACTGGGGATAACGGGCGCTGGAGTCTTGACTTTGCCACTAGCTCCGACGGTAGTCCAGGCACTGCTGCCAGTGCTGATTTGCGGCAGCTGGGCGTTGACCTTACTGGCGAGGTTCGCGTAGCTCTTGCCACCAGCTGGCGCAGAGACAACGGACATGGCGTTAGCCAAAGCAGCTTGTTGCTGTGCTTGGGCAGCATTCCTGCGCTTGCGTGACTCCTCTTCCTTTTGAATCTGCGCGAGTGTCTTCGAAGCTGATGCACCACTTGACTTCTGAGCAGTCTTGGCCCAGGCCGCAGGAGCTCCGCCAGTAGGCGTAGCAGGAGAGGGAGCGCCCCATGTAGCTGACATTGGGATTCCAGGAGCAGGGGCAACGACCTGTGCCTGTGCCTCCATCTCCTTCTGGAAAGCGGCACGACGAGCAGCGATGGCAAGGGCCTCCGCCTGTTCAGCCTGCTTGGCTTCTGCTTCTTGGATCTCACGCAAAGAGGGACCTTTCGGTGCTTCGGCTGGTTCTTTGGCCCATGGTGCGACGGTGGCGCTAGGGGTATCGACAGAGGGCGATTGAGAGGGACCACGCGACTCGCTCTGCAACTGATCTGCCACACTCTGCCGACCAGCACGTTGCGCAGCTGGGGCTGGAAGTGGAGACTGCGAAGGCGCAGGAGGGAACGGCTGCGGCAGACCAGGCTGCTGTGGAGCAGGAGATTGTTTGGCCGAAGCGGCCTTCTGCACCTGCTCCGTGAGAGACAGAGGCTCCTGAGGCTGATGGTGTGATGCGCGTGCTTGCACTATTGGTGAGCCAACACTGCTCTCTGTGGCGGCGGACTCGTCAACGGCCTGGACGTGCTGTGCTGTTGCCTGAGCACGAGCTTGTTTTGCCGACTGCTGCAGAGCTTGACCTTGAAGCTGCTGGAATTGCTCCAGACGTGCTTGTGTTGCTTGAGCTTGCTCATTCTCGTTTGCGTCTTGTTTGCCATCGCGCTCGGCCTGTTCTTGTTGTAGTCTCGCGCGGTCTTCGTACATCTGCTGGATCTTGCCCTCATGCTGCTCTGGTGGTTGCTGCTGGCCGGCGAACGGCTGTCCTGGTGCACCAAACTGACCAGGTTGTTGGCGGTTCTCCGTCATACTCAGGCGATCCATAATGGCTGGGATTTCTTCCTCGCGAATGTGGCCCAGCGAAGGCGCGCCCACTGCGCCCACTGCGCCGAGTGCACTGCCTGCCGGTCGATGGAACGTGTTATCGAAGAAACCTTGGGCGCCGGGAGCGCCTGTTGTTGGGCCCTGACTGGGGCTTTGTTGGTAGTTTGGCGGACTTTGAATGCTTCCGAAGCTTGGTTGCGATTGCAGACTGTGCGCACTGCTGTGATGATGAAGCTGACTTGGAAGGCCCATGCCACCGTGAGGCCCTCCGAGCTGCAGGCGTTGCTGAATTTGGGCTTGCGCAAGGTGCTCTTTCTGTCGAGCCATCAAATACTGCTCTTCTTGCTTTCTACGCTCGAGCGCGTTCTGTTGCTCAGCCGTCAAAGTCGTGCCAAAGCTAGGGAAGCTCGATGCGAAAGGAGGCTGGGCATTTCCCGGCGCAGCACTACCACCACCGACGCCAGCAGCACCTCCAATTGCGCCAGCCCATGCATTTGGCCCCGTCTGCGTGGCCGATCCATGTGGAATTCCTATTTGCGGCACAAGGAACGGCTCACGAGAGTTGCCAATACGCCTGATAAGCTGAGCCAGCGGTTCGTAGTCCTGATCCTCGTACTTCTTGACCAAGAGTTCAGGAGAGAAGAAGCCCGCCTTGTACCAATCGTGCATCTCCAAGCCTGACCACGGTCCCTGCGTCTGACCTTGAGGGTCCCGATAGATCCATCGCATGCGATCAGGCATGACCATTGTGCGCTGCTGTGGTGCTGGAGGCTGGTTCGAAGCCGAGCTGCCTAGGGGCTGATTGAGGGCTTGTTGCTGAGGCTGTTCGTGCAAATGCTGTTGGCTCTGTTGATGGTGAAGATCGGCCGAATCGTGTTGGAGTTTGCCAGTCTGATTGTCGTTAAAGCCTTGGTTCGCAAACGGGCTTTCAGCTGACCTGCTCAAATCACCCATTCCACCAAATGGTTGAACTGGCCGGTCATGGCTACCCTCGCGATCATGATGACCTTCACTGTGGCGCAACTGATCTTGCATTTGGGATGGGAACATGCTAGCCATTCGACTGCCGCCATATGGCACGCCCTGCGAGCCAAACCCGCCCAGTCCTGCCAGCCCAGACGATTGCATATCGGCCAGTGGATTGGAGAAGATGCCTCCCCCAAAAGCGTTTGTCAGGCCGGACGTCTGCCTTCCAGGAGTCCCCAATCCCCCTTGCGAGACTGGCCAAGCCGAAGCGCCGGGAAGAGTCCCCAGCTGACCGAGTCCACTCAAACCACCAGAGAAGACACGCTGCGGACCAACGCTTGATGTCTGGCTCCTGTCGCTTGCTGGACCTTGGCCATGTGCTCGTCCTAGGTTCGGCAATCCTGCATGTCCGCCCAAACCGCCAAGCTGCTGTTGCGCTGAGTCGTTGCCGAACTGGCCGAGACCAGGGAGGTGACTGTTGAGAACATCACTGTTCTCATGTCCGTTCGACTCGCCCATGCGATCACCTCCGTGCTGGTCAGGGGACTTGTACGGGTTAGTATCGGTCGGGCTCATCGGTTCGTGGCCACCGGCGTGCTGCAATCCTATGCGCTGGTGCGCTGGTGTCTGCTGGAATCCTTCGCGCCCAGCATAGCCAGGGCCAAAACCGTGCGTGTTGTCAGAAGTCATTCCAAACGCTCCGAAACCGATATCTCCTTGGGCGCCCTGGCGACTGGGCGTACCAAAGCTCTGGTATCCTTGCCTGGGGTGAGGAGAACTAGCGTCTTCGTCCGCAGCTAGCGCAGCACTTCCAGTGGGCAGGTTCTCTTCAGCTTCGTCCAGAGAGTCGTTCCCGTGCTCGGTACGTTCTTGTGCACGCCATGCGTCGTTCTCATTCACCCTGGGCAGTCCAGATATGCTAGGTTTAGCTTCAAGAGTCCTTCCGCCGCCGTCTTCGCCACTGTCCTTGCCC
Organism: Sphaerulina populicola P02.02b; assembly: GCA_000291705.1. Classification (NCBI taxonomy): domain Eukaryota; kingdom Fungi; phylum Ascomycota; class Dothideomycetes; order Mycosphaerellales; family Mycosphaerellaceae; genus Sphaerulina; species Sphaerulina populicola. The sequence goes on from JH792522.1 coordinate 196,235, forward strand.
AGAACACTTTTGAATCGGCTTTCAGACCTTCCGCCAGCCAAGCCTACGCCAGCCTTACTGCCAGACGCAGCTTGCTGCGCGGCATTACTGCCCATTCCAAAGCTCCCAAAGGAGCCCATGGGAGCGAAGCCTGCCCCTTGAGGCCCTGGGCCGGTAGACCAAGGGGACGATGGGGGAGCAAATCCGGCAGAAAGAGGTCCAGTGGGGTTACGTCTCGCACTGCCGTATGGCGAAGACACGCCTTTATCATCGCCATCCTTGTCATCGACTTTCATGAGATTCTGTTCAGTTCTGCGCCGCAGAAGCGCGGCGGGCGGCGAAGGAGCCCGTTGATCGACATGACCTCCTGGAGACGAGACACCTTGAGGGAATGGATATGACTCACTTGCCTCCCGGCGGCGTCCACCACCTCGAGCGATGCTCGGTGAAGGGAGTCCAAACGCGCCGGGAGTAGTGTTACCGTTAGAGATGCTGATTTTTCGTCCTTGGCCACCATTGACCTGCTGACCATCTTTGTTAGCAGGCTTGATGGGGGTATTCACAGAGGTGGCGAAGAGCTAGAGTTCTGTTAGCGAGCCTTCCACGAGTGTACTCTCGCCTGGACCCACCTCGCGCTCGTCATCATCCATGTCTGAAAGTCCAAGCGGTTCTCCAGTGCCCTCTCTGTCCCAGGCCATTTCAGGACCAGGCGGCGCATCGCGAAGGCTATCGTTTCTGCCCCACGATGCAGAAGAGCCATTGGGGATATCGGGCTGCCAGCCACCCACCAGATGCGCTGACAGTCCGTCACTGAGTCCACCTTCCTTGCTCTGCTGCTGCTCAAAGATCGCGTACATGTCTTCCTTGGTGTATCTCTTACTGTCTCCCGAGCCATTGGTGCGGAAGGGAGGAACATAGCGAGGAGGTTGCGCGATGGAGCCGGGAGGCTGTGTTGTGGAAGGGAGGAGGCCATTGGTCGCACCTGAAGGTCGCCGGAAGGTCTGCGTCGCGCCGTTCGTTCGGTGTAATCTGTACGTACAGGTCAATATCAGCTTACAATCCATCTTGTCTCGTGCTTGCGCATGCTCTCTAGTCTCATCCGCCCATTCTGGCGATCTGTCGCGTGGTGCGATCCGCTCCTGCAGCATTTCCGACGTGTATCACCACTTACCGTTCGCTCGCAGCGTCGCGTGTGGAGTGATTGCTGTTGAGGGTGCCATTGCCGGCGGCGGCTGATGCGAAGGAGGGCGGAGCCATTGGATGGTGTTCCGAAGAGCAGATGCTGCACACGAGAGAGAGGGAGAGGGTGAGAGGTTCGTGATCTTGCGAGATCGACGATTCGAGACAGAAAGGATCCTGGTATGAGCAGGACGAGCGGTTATACAGCTGGATGGCAGCTGCTGTGGTTTTCGGGGCTGAGTTCGATGGGTTCGCTTGCTGAAGATTGCAGTAGACGTGGTGAGAGTGAAGAAGGTCGCGTGGTGATGATGAAGTGTCAATTATCAAATTCGACCATTCCGCTAGCGGTACACTAGAGCTACATGTAGGTACACTCCAGCAATTGGAGGCTGGAAGGCGACGGACACTCGGACAGCACCACCACCACCACCACCACCACCACCAGCACGACGACAGCGCAGTAAACAAACATACAGTGCCTGCATTTAATAACAACCAGCCCCTGTTCACGCGCTGGATTTCGCGACGGGTGTATAGTCTCTACCTAGGTACCTACGCGTACATCGATTGTATTTTCATGCCAATACCTACATACCTGACCTACCGAGACACCGAGACGCCGTAGACTTCTACAGTAGACGTGTAGCTGTCGCGAGCAGTCAGCGTACTCCTGCAGCTGCCACACGCCCCCGGGACAGACAGACACCGATCGACTGCTCCCGTCGCACTGCCCCAGCTGCCACTGCTGCCTTGGCTCTCTCTAGCGGGAACATCTCGTTGACACCTGAGGCACTGCAGTATGCTTCGAGTTACCTCCTATATCTCTGTCCAGACGGTCCTCTTCTGCTGGTGTGTCAGAATCTGCAGTCACCCGGTGGTAACCTTGGGGTCGCATCTCTCTCTCTCTAAGGTATGTCACTGTTCGTACAACGCCACTAGAAGCTGGCAGCGCACACTGTGACGGCGAGTCAAGTGTTAGAAACATGGCGTCGCCATTACCACCTCACCGAGGGTATATATAGTCCTCGAGCGAGTGAAACGATATCGAGAGCGGGTTTTCGAAACATCCTCTTAGGTAGTAAAGCTGAATTAGAGTAAGTTGGAAGTTTGTAGTATCCGTTCAACTGTAGCTGCAGCTCATCCATATCCTGACCTTGGCAGACGTGCCGTGCTAACTTTGCTACCGGGTACTAATGTATTTCCCCCACGCACGTTACTGACAACAAGCACGCGCACAACGAGCCGCGCTGCATTGTGACGGTGTGTGTTGCTTCATCTCGCTATACTCGTCACCCCATATGGTAGAACACGTTGTGGCTCGAGCACATCTGGACTCGCAGCTGACCTGCGGCTGGCCGCTCCTCTCGCTCGGGATATTCGACAGCGTTCATTCGTCGTCACCAGCTTGACGGGACCACGCCTTATTACAGAGTCTCACATTTGACTTGCATCTGTGTTATCAAGTTGAGTCTTACGCGAGTCCTTCGGTCTCCTGCAGAAGGTAAAGACTACCAGCCGCTTGCAGACTTGATGTTTGAATGTCACGGCAAGATTACTCACTATTCGACTGCTGTTATTAGTGTTATGGCCAGCCGCTGTTGTACCTGTCGATTTCCACCAAAAGCGAAAGAACTGTAGTCTGTACGGCCGCGCAGACGATATCCTGATCGACTCAATTGGGCAAGAACTTGACATCACGTGCAGCGCTTCAGCGACGCGATGAATCTCTCTAGACTGGATGTTTGCTATGCTGCTGTTGTACAACGCAGATGCTTTTCTAGGCTCGCGTTTGGCATGTCAGCTCCCCCACGGAGACTATCGTACATGTGCAATCCGTTTCAACACGACCAACGAATACGGGTCTAATGTCGTACTCGATCGCCAATAAGTGTTTACAGTATGATGAATCGATCTACTCGGTTGCAATCTTCACACCATTGTTGATGGCACGAAGGAGACAAGCGCTAGATGACTGACAGGCATTCTTCTGGTTCCCGGCTAGACTCGCTGCTAGGTATGAACCTCACTCAGTATTCAAGGAGGTGCCTGTGAGAGGGTTTTTTGGCTTGAGACATCTCACCAGAAGAGCCGATTCTCGTGCCTAGTTGCGGGTCTGCAGAAACAACGAGGCACAACCTGTGCTTCGTGCGAGGGTGGGCGGGTTTGCACGATTGGTTGTCCTAGGAAGTGGTACTCCAGAAGCAAGCGGCGTCTCTCTTCACGACTGCACAATCGACCGTCTCCGCGTCATTTCGCGATATAAGTCTGGGTATCCGGCGTCCGTCACTTTTCTGCTGCACGTCTGTATCTGACACCCTTTCGAATTTCTTGTCTCATCACCTGCAGTAGGCTTATTGTATCTACGACCTTCCTCTTCCGATATACACGATCTTGGATTAGTATCATGACTCATGGCATGAACACGCAAGATATCCACCCTCTCCTGGCGGCCGCCATGATGCAACAATGTGGCATGCCCACTTTAGGCCGCAGGAGTATGGGCTTTGGTAGGCTCACCTCACATGGTTCACCTCTGGCACCCGTACAAATGCTAATCCGCTCCGTTACCAAGGCGCCTCTCCCTTTGGTGCCGAAGGCCCGTATCCAGTGCACCAGATGAACTGGCTGGGAAGTGGCATGGGACGTCACGGAAGTCAGCAGAGCCCTTTTGGTGCAGGCCAGTATCCCAATCCCAAACCTCCATTTCCACTCGGTCAATGGGCATTCCACAATCCCATGATGGGAGGTGGGTTCTCGGCGCCTGGAGGTGGAGGCATGAATGGGATGGACTGCAATAGTATGATGGGTATGGGCATGGGCGGCGGGATCTGGCCGGGCATGATGATGAATGCTGGCCGAGGGGGCATGGGAGGCATCGGCAGCATGAACCCTTTGATGTTTGGTGTCGGCGGTGGCCTGAACGAATTCATGTCAGGTGGGCTTGGCATGAATGATGATGATGATGACGACGACGATGGAGTGTGGGACGCGGACGCCGATGAAGACGATCCGTTTGCGGTGTACTACAGGGCTATGAAGAAGGGCAAGAGGAAGAGAGGTAAGCTCGGCGCCGAGTGCTTGTCACATCGGACTAGGTCGGCAGGTTCAGTGCTGACATGGGCTTTGCAGGTAATGCCATGAGCGGCATGAACATGAACGCTGTATTCGGCATGCCGGGACTGGGAATGGGTATGGGCGGTATGGGAGGCATGGGCGGTATGGGTGGTATGGGTGGTATGGGTGGTATGGGTGGTATGGGTGGTATGGGAATGGGAGGCATGGGTGGTATGGGAATGGGAGGCATGGGCGGTATGGGAATGGGAATGGGGTTCCCCATTGGGTGCATGACCTAACTTCTGGTTTGGTGAATACCACCAGACTCAGCAGTGTAACTGTGTAAGCGCTTCTTTAAAGGCGCTCGACAAACTAATCGATGAAATTACTTCCTACTCGTCAGGCAGTCAAGCAAGCACCCAAACCTATACTGTCAGGTAAGCGTATGTCTTTGCATTGACTAGCCACGAAGTAGATCCAACTACGAACATTTCCATCAGAACTGTAGAAGAGTGACGCAGGAATTGATCGATAAATCCATTTAAAAATTTAGATCATCAAGATCGATACAACCCCTGAAATTGAGTGAACAACAACACGAAAGTGTCGCGTCCAAGCCTCCTGAGTGCAGGGATCCTGCCGAGCCAATGAAGGTCGCCTCGCAAATTGAGCGAGTCCACGGACCAATTTGGAGCATTTTGCACTGTTCATGATTCAGGTTCACAGATGGTGCTTGAGAAGTCTCACGTAGGCCCTGTAGCGGGGGAAAAGACGGCGGTGGCTCACTATCGGCGTCCGGACTCTATACTATAGGGGCGGGATGGGTATACTCGTCGCCCTTCCGCTCTCGAGCGCGGTATCATTGCCTCTTCGCGGACGCTCTAAGGGATCAATTGGATAAGTTCTCCTAAACTACCTAAGCCAAATAAATAATATATAACCTAAACTAATATTGAGTAGGCCTTTGCTAACCGATACGCGGTACCCTCCGCCCTACCTACTAGCCCTCCCTTACCGCTCCGCTAACCTCGCTACCCTCGGCCTTCGGGCTATAGACGTACCGAGATTACCCGAGCTTTGATTAAAGGCTAGTAGCGGGGCTATAGAGTTTCCCTTTCTAGGATATAATAGGTACGATTCGGTACTAAAGCGCTTAACAATATTAGGCCGGTTACGAGGACCTAGCCTATACGCTATCGGATCTGAACTACTATACCTAATAGGACCTTCTAGTCCTATTAATCGTATTGGTTTACGACCTATATAAACGGACCCGCTAGGAAATCAATACTAAACCGTTTGGAGCTAGATAGCCCCTATAGTATAGGTTTCAAACACTACAAATTGCCCTAAGTCAATAAAGCAGTATACCCGAATAGTAATACCGAATCGCAAGCCCCTAGCGAATAAAACGATTACGATATCATTACGTAAGGGCGTAACTTCTATATTAAAGTTAGTATCTCCCAACCTTGAAGTTGATAGATACGTAAGTAATAATCAACCGAGGGAACCCTAGGGAGATTGTAAGTTACTATTATCCGACGAAGACGTGCCTATATACGACGAATCCGATACTAACAAGAGTATTCGGAGACGGCAACCAACTGTCTTCGAGAAGATGTCTGCGAACCGTTCTAACCTAAATAAACCTAGCGGTTAGGCTGCCGATATTAAAGACAAGGAATCCCGCGTCGACAAGAAGGTCCGCCGTAGGGTATCGTAGAAGTTAAAGAAGCAGGCGCACTAGGAGAGCATCTTAAAAGAGGCGGAGGAGGCAAAGGCACGCGGGGACCTATTACTAGCCAAACTATACCCGGCGTATAGTAAGGTACACTATATATACGATCCGTATCTAACGGATAAGGCAGCTCCTAGCGTAGCTAGGACGGACCCTACTAATAGTATTAAGGGTATACCCGAGGCCGAGGAAGAGGAGATAGACGAAACGGGTACGAGTAACGTCGAGGATATTGAGATAGCGGACAATAGAGGTGAATCTAGCGTATCGAGAGTGCAGCCTGTTAATAGAACTATAGAACTCAGGCACGTTAGGTAACCTATGTCAGCTGACCTATACACGTAAGCATATCAGATACCCTAGGCATACTAGGCACATTAGGCATATTATATAACCTAAGGCATATTAGGTATCTGACCTAGAGTATGTTAGTATATATAACTCAAGTAACTTCAAAACTACGTAATACATAACTTATAAGATCTGTTTAATACAAACAGATATATATATAAGTCAGTACATACATATATATATCTACTAGACAGACACTCAATCAAAAAACTATACAACTCATTTATTCACTTTAACAGGTTATAAGCCCGGGTGTTCCGTAGGTTTCTATATTACATATATTACTAGAAGAAACAACCTTCCTAATTCGGTCTACGCGTATATTCTATACTAGTATTAGAAAAACGTATAGCCTTAGGCTATAAGAACTATACTAGAAGCTTCTAAGGTATAACTTACAATTACGGACAAGAACCGAACCAATCAGACAATACGACGTATCATTCGACAGTTACGAACGAACTAATCGTACTATACGAACGTGTTATACGACAGTTACGTATAATAGTTACGTACACCCTACTATAGAACTTCGAGCTATACGAACTTCTAACCTATACTACTATACCAATATACTATATTACAAAATATCTACCAAATTATTACAAACACGTCTATACTATCGATAACACGTCTATACCGACATATAGCGTACAACCGCATATAGTAAACATACAGAAATAGACCGATATATAGCAAACAACGGAAACCGACCGATTTACGATACCTAACTAAGAAAAATAGAGTTACGTAGTAATACGAATTACGGATACCTAATATAAGCGAGAGACAATAGCGACGACGATAACAATCTATATCTACGTAAAGAGACAATCGATACTAACACTCGAATAGTATATACTTCTATTACGACTACGCTCATTACGCTTACTACGCTTATTACGATTATTAACTACCTCCTTATATACTTTACTATCGACAGCTCTATTACTATTACTATATCTAATAACATACGATCGCTACTACTTACTCGCCTTGATAGCCTACTATAGTAGACACTCTAGCGCTCGCGCATTATTAACAAAATCATCCTTAGTGGTTATAGTACTACTGTCTCGACCGGCAAATTCATACCTATTAAGCGAACAGAAGTCATCGTTATACTAGCTACCGACAACACTCTAGTAGTAACGATACCCGCCGAGAGTAACGAAGCCTACGAACAGCGACTCGAGAGCTAGAGCGAGAAACAACTCGGCGCTTACGCGCTAGTAAAGGAATACTGTAGCCTAATCGCTCGATTACTTCTCGAAACAGCCGAAGCAATTCACGAACCTATTCTTACTACTATCGATATACGTTTACGACCCGAATTCGAGATTGCCGGCTTAGGTCGATACTAAGAACTATGTTATAGCTTTACGATACTCTTACTCGCTAGCTATACTAATATTTCCGACTATAGCGCCAAGTTTACCGAACTTTACGATAGAATGGTCGCTATTTACGATCGACTAGTACTGCTAGAGTTATACCTAGTGCAGGCTTACCTTAGCGGACTAAGTAACGCGTTCAAAGAATTCATTACTACCTTCAACCTATAGTACTTACTAGTTCCGACAGTTATTAATAGTATACCTTAGGTAGTAGTTAGCCTAGCAGTCGTACGACGAAAAGTAGAAGAACACGCTAGTCGCATCTAGAGCGATAGTAATATAGCGCTTTACAACCAATAGTAGCGACGAACCTTCGACTACCCTATCTACAAACACTATAGTAAGCGATACAAGGGCATATACTAGACCGTAGACGCTAGTAAGGCACCTTAGGGGTAGATCGATCGAAACAATAACACCGCCGCCGCCGCTACCACTTCGGACAAAAAGCGAAAAACCACCGACGACGCCGTATTTAGCGACAAGGCAGCTATCGCAAAGAACGAAGGAAGTTATAACGTATTACTAATAGGTAAAGCAATATACTTTACCTCCTACGACGCTACTCGCGAATACATAGCTATTCACCGAGGCATCAACCTCTACGACTGTTTTATTCTCGATAGTAGAGCTACTAGTTCACTCGTCGGTCGCAAAGACCTATTTATCGGCGGAACCTACGACACTATCGATTCCGCGGCGGAGTCTAATAGTATTAGTAGCGCAAAACTCAGACTAATTGGTTAGGGCACGTTACGAATTCGATGCCGAAACGGCAGGTAGATCCAGATACCTAATACGTAGTATTTACTAAGCGTAGGTATCAATCTCCTATTACTTAACGCTATATAGCTATACATCTAGAGCATTACGAAAACTAGTAACGGCCTTACATTTATACAAGCATACGGAGGTAACGAGTTCACTACGACCATTACTAGCGGGCTATTAATACTAGATATACACTAAGAATGACTATCTTAACCCTTAGTTACCGGCTCCGGGTTCTATAGAGCCGCCTACTCTGTAGACAAATCACTCCGACTATAGTATAAGCGAATAGTATACCTTAGCGAACGCGGGTTACTTAAGCTCCGAACTATAGCTACGGGTATAGAAACAATACGTAACGATAGTTACTGCATTTGTAAAAGCTGCGTACTCGGTCGATAGTTATCGAAACTATACAACCATTACCTTCCGCGCGGACGTCACAAAATAGACGTTATTTATACCGACGTAGTATACGTACTAATCGAGTTATTCGATAGCTGCAAATACTTTGTTAGTATTATTAATAACTAGAGCTAATAGGGAGTCACTAAACCAATTTAGCGACGCTCCGACGCGCTAGTTACTGTTAAAGAATTCATTACTACAAACAGTACCCCCGAATGCTTTACGACCCTTCTTATCCAAGATAGGGGAGGTAAGAATATAAGCGACAGCTACCTTAGATAGCTACGAAATAGGGGGATTACGTTATACCTATCAAGTACCGAACAATACTAATAGAACGGTGTCGCCGAAGCATATAACAAGGTAATCGAATAGAAAACGCAGTCTACTATACTACATTCACCAAACCTTAATCTACGTTACTAGTCGTTAGTAATCGAATACGGAATCACGTACCTACGGAACCGATCACTATGTCGCAGGTTGATAGTCACTCTATACGAGGCATAGACAGGCAACAAACCGCACCTCGCAAACGTACGAATCATCGGCTACAAAGCCTACGTCTACCGATTAACTGCCGATATAAACAAGTTAATTAGTACTAAGGCTAGAATCGAATAGTTACTAGGGTTCAAAGGTAACGGGCACTACCTCGTTACTTCCGAAAACCCTAGGCGTCTATAATAGCGCTTCGACGTAGATTTCGACGAACTATACCCTAACTGTACTAGCATTACTGCGAGCGATAGTAACGACGCAGATAATATAGTAGTAGAGCTAGGGGGAGACAAAGAAACAGCTTAACAGCCAAACACCTCCGCAATCACCTCCGCTAATACCCCGGCCAAATCCGGGGGGTCACTAGAAAAAGCGGGTCCATCTACAAAGCGACTAGCAATAGGTTATCTACTATTATCAAAAAGAATACGCCCTATAACGAGCGATAGTCACTATAGCTACGAGTTACTACAGACAGGCTACGAGTCTACGAACTACGAGTCTACGAACTACGAGTTACGAGACTACGAGTTACTATAGTCAGACTACGAGCAATTACTACTATCTATACCTCCGGGTTACGTATCAAACACACGGTCTAAAACAATCGGTATTAACGCGCTATTAGCCGAACTCATTCAAGAAGGCAAACGATAGCGCAAACCGAGACACCTCTATTAGTATTACTAAAGTAACGCCTCTAATACCTAGTTTAACCTATTACTCCTTATACTTATAAGCTATTCACTAGCCTCAGAGCCGTACGAGCCGTCTTCATACGACGACGCCAAGCTCCGTAGCGGCAGATAGAGTAACTAGAAGCCCGTACTAGACGACGAATACCGTTCACTATAGCGCAACGCAGTATAGCGAGTAATCAAACGGTTAGAAGCCAATAGTAAGATCCTTAAGGGTAGGTAGGTATTCAAAATCAAACGGATTAGCGATAAAGTAAAGTATAAATATCGCTAGGTAGTGAAGGGGTTTATACAAGATAGTAACTACCTCGAAACCTACGCGTTAGTAGTAAAGCCTATAAGCTACAAAGCACTATTCGCTATCGCTATAGCTAAAGATTACGAAATCGAGCAGATGGATATAAAGACAGTATTCCTTTACGGTACACTCGATAGTAAAGAGCCTATCTATATAGAACAACCGGATGGATTCACCGACGGAACCAATAACGTGTGCTTACTACTCAAAGCACTATATGGACTCCGATAGTTACCTCGCATTTAGTACGCTATATTAACTACGTACCTAGAAGCGGCTGGATTCACTACACTAGACGCCGATATAAGTGTCTTCGTAAAGGGCGAGACATTCATCGCAGTCTACGTAGATGACTTACTTATCGTTAGACTATATATTACCGAAATCAATAGCGTAAAGAAACACCTTAGTAATCGATTCGAGATAAGCGACCTAGGGCTATACTATCACTACTTAGGCATAACGATCAGACGTAACCGTACTATACGCACTATTTACCTTAGTTAGAGTAACTATATCGAGCAGTTCTTGAAGAGATATAATATATAGAACAACGTAAAGATCAAAGCCATTCTACTCGATCCGAGCCGAAAACTAACACCCGCACCGAACGGCTATTAAGCTACCGACGCATTCCGTACTAAATACTAGAGCGTAGTAGGTTCACTTATATATGCGATACTAGGCATACGACCAGACATTGTATACGCAGTATTAGTAGTGAGTCGATTCGCTAGTAACCCGACGACCGAACACTATATAGTAGTAACGGATATCTTCCGTTATCTCCGTAGCACTATTCACTACGAACTTACATTTACGGGCGAACTCACCGATCTTTACGGCTACACCGACTCCGATTAGGCCGGCGACACCGATACGAGACGATCAACCGCCGGTTATACGTTCAACCTAGGCAGCGGCGCTATTACGTAGAGCTCGAAACGATAGCCTACGGTAGCACTTTCTACCTACGAAGCCGAACTAATAGGCTAGACCCAAGCGTGTAAAGAGGCGATTTGGTTAAGACGGCTATTAGAACAGTTAGGTAAAGGGCAGGCACAAGCGATAGTAATCTTCGGTAACAACGCTAGGGCTATCGTACTTGCGAAGAACCTATAGGCATATCACTCGCGGACGAAACATATCGCTATTCAAGAGCGCTAGTAGTACGAGAAGATTGAAAGTAAAGAGGTAGATATTTAATAGACACCGACGAACCGTATAGTCGTAGATAGCCTTACGAAGCTACTACTACGGCTAGCATTCGTAGAGTTCAGAAAAGCTCTTAGGGTATATAAGAGTAGACAACAGTGAATACAGTACGATAGCAGTGACGAGAGTCGATTATACGACTGCTCGACTGCACGACTTCACGATCGTAGTAAAGAAGTCGATTGCAGTAATAAAACAATACCTATAACAACTGACACCCTTTTCGAGCGCTCTTATTAGCCGGAATGGATTAATGCCTTAGTACTAAGGTAGGGGGATGTTGATAGAACCACAGAACTCAGGCACGTTAGGTAACCTATATCAGCTAACCTACATACGTAAGCATATCAGATACCCTAGGCATACTAGGCATATTAGGTATATTATGTAACCTAAGGCATATTAGGTATCTGACCTAGAGTATATTAGTATATATAACTCAAGTAACTTCAAAACTACGTAATACATAACTTATAAGATCTGTTTAATACAAACAGACACATATATAAGTTAGTACACACATATATATATCTACTAGACAGACACTCAATCAAAAAACCATGCAACTCATTCATTTACTTTAATACAGCCTTCGGCGGCACCCTCGTTAACGACCTTGGTCCCCTCTACGGCCGCCGCCGACCCCTTTACGGAACCCAAGACACCGTTAGCGTTAGGCTTAAAAGGAAAGGGGAAAGCGGAGATGCCCTCCTACGCGGAGGCCCTTAAGTCCGTAGTAGCTAAAGGGCATATAAAAGCGCCTACTAAGAGTAGTACGGGGAAGAAGCGTCCGGTTGAATCAATCAACGCCTCCCCCGCAAAGGTACTTAGGAAGAAACCTAAGAGTAGTCTAGAGAGTATACCCGAAACGGGTACTAAGCAAGGTACGAAACGCTTCGGCCGTCTAGTTAAGGAAGTCACATCTTCGCTTAGAAGCTTATTAGTATTAGGGTCAACTATATTATCGTCTACGTTACCTCCTATCCTAAACTCGCGTAAGCGACCGGCGCCGGCTACTCTTACTAATCCTCGGATCAAGTATACGAAGAGCTATAGCCGTAGGGGTAACGAGGGACAGGGCAGCTCCTAATATAGCGATAGGGTACATCTATACCTCAAGCTCCCGGCGACCTTAAGGGGCTCGTCTGTAGATCCGCCTATTAGCCGTTTTGAAATTCATAAAGCATTAACGACGGACGTCCTTAACGCCCCCGACCTGCTTTACTTTACTAAGATAGATACCTTTAGTTAGGTAGTACAGTATTTATCTATAAGTATAGCTTAAGCCGCGGAGGGTCGCAAGGCGACTATCCGTAGCTACGAGTGCACTACTTAGATCTTCCGGTCGGGGGCTCCGAGGGCGTTTATTACTAAGAACGTCGGCCGCAACGATACGTATACGGTTATATATACGATCTTAATCTTAAAATCCCGCCCTAAAAGCGTCAATTTCTAGTTAGGGCAGTTGCGGATTAGAGTTTCCTTTACCGATATTATAGTAGTTATCTTTGATAGTACAACGGGAATGCACGTATTTAAGGTACCGGTTAGGGCGCTACGTAGAAACCACGTCGTACCCTTTATAGTAAGGTTTAGGGCGGTAAACCTAGCTAGCGCCCTCTATAAGGTCTATTAACGACGGGGCTATAGAGCTACTAAGTGCCCGGATGTCTACGGATACTGGTTCGTAGGAGATAAGGCGCTAGATAGTATAGTCCGTAAGAAACTAGTATTAGATTAATAAGCTACAATAATAGCAATAGAGTTTTGGTTGTATTACTTAATATCTCTTCAATTCGTTACCCCGCCCGGTTTCGTACGCTATATAACATAATAAGTATAAATCGTATCGATATCCTTCTAGTCTAGGACACCCGCCTAACTAGTAATATCGCAGTTGAATACGTATCCCGCTACCCGGCGATTGCCTATACCAACTATACGGTTAGTAAAGACGAGCACTTTGCAGGGGGCGTAGGAGTACTAATTAATGCGTAAACTACCAAATAGGACCCTAAAGACTATATAGTCTTTAAGGATGCCTTTAGCAAAGCACTAATAGTCAAAGTTGTTGAAGTGAATGAATAAGTTGTATGGTTTTTTGATTGAGTGTCTGTCTAGCGGATATATATATGTGTGTGCTGACTTATGTATGTGTCTGTTTGTATCAAACAGATCTTATAAGTTATGTATTACGTAGTTTAGAAGTTACTTGAGTTATATATACTAATATGCTCTAGGTCAGCTACCTAATATGCCTAGGTTATATAATATACCTAATGTGCCTAGTATGCCTAGGGTATCTAATATGCCTGATATGTGTTACGTATATAGGTCAGCTAATATAGGTTACCTAATATGCCTGAATTCTGTAGTTCTATTAACATCCCCCTACCTTAGTACTAAGGCATCAATCCAATCCGGCTAATAAGAGCCCTCGAAAAGGGTATTAGTTGTTATAGGTATTGTTTTTATTACTACAATCGACTCTTTACTGCGATCGTGAAGGTCGTGCGGTCGCGCAGTTATATGATCGACTCGTTACTACCGTCGTGCGGTCGTTACTATTGCCCGCCCTCGTATACCCTAAGAGCCTTTCTAAACTCTACGAACGCTAGTCGTAGTAGTGGTTTCGTAAGGCTATCTGCGACTATACGGTTCGTCGGTGTCTATTGAATATCTACCTCTTTACTTTCTATCTTCTCGTACTACTAGCGCTCTTGAATAGCGATGTGTTTCGTCCGTAAGTGATGCGCCTATAGGTTCTTCGCGAGAGCGATAGCCCTAGCGTTGTTACCGAAAATCACTGTCGCTTGTGCCTGCCCTTCACCTAACTATTCTAATAGCCGTCTTAACCAAATCGCCTCTTTATATACCTATGTCTGGCCTATTAGTTCGGCTTCGTAGGTAGAAAGTACTACCGTAGGCTATCGCTTCGAGCTCTACGTAATGGCGCCGCTGCCTAGGTTAAACGTGTAACCTACGGTTGATCGTCTCGTATCGGTGTCGCCGGCCCAATCGGAGTCGGTGTAGCCGTAAAGGTTAATAAGTTCGCCGGTGAAGGTAAGCTCGTAATAGATAGTACCGCGGAGGTAACGGAAGATGTCCGTTACTACTACGTAGTACTCGTTTGTAGGGTTACTAGCGAATCGACTTACTACTAATACTACGTAGGCAATGTCTAGGCGCGTACCTAGCATCGCATACATAAGTGAGCCTACCGCGCTCTAGTATTTGGTGCGAAACGCGTCGGCAGCTTAATAGCCGTTCGGCGTAGGGGTTAGTTTTCGACTTAGATCGAGTAGAATAGCTTTGACCTTTACGTTGTTCTATATATCGTACTTCTTCAAGAATTGCTCGATATAGTTACTCTGACTTAGGTAAATAGTACGTATAGTACGGTTACGTCTGATCGTTATGCCTAAGTAGTAATAGTATAGCCCTAGGTCGCTTATCTCGAATCGATTACTAAGGTGTTTCTTTACGCTATTGATTTCCGTAATGTATAGGCCTACGATAAGTAAATCGTCTACGTAGACTGCGATAAATGTCTTACCCTTTACGAACACACTTATATCGGCGTCCAGAGTAGTGAATCCGGCCGCTTCCAAGTACGTAGTTAATATAGCGTACTAAATGCAAGGTGACTGTCGGAGTCCGTAAAGCGCTTTAAGTAGTAAGCATACGTTATTGGTTCTATCGGTAAATCCGTCTGGTTGTTCTATATAGATAGGCTCTTTACTATCGAGCGTACCGTAAAGAAATACTGTCTTTACGTCTATCTGTTCGATTTCGTAGTCTCTAGCTGCAGCGATAGCGAATAGTGCCTTATAGCTTATAGGCTTTACGACTGACGTATAGGTTTCGAGGTATTCACTGTCTTGTATAAACCCCTTTACTACCTAGCGGCACTTATACTTCACTTTGTTACCAATCCGTTTGATTTTGAATACCTACCTACCTTTAAGGATCTTGCTATTAGCTTCTGATCGTTTGATTACTCGCTATACTGCGTTGCGCTGTAGTAAATAGTGTTCGTCGTCTAGTACGGGCTTCTAGTTACTCTATCTGCTACTATAGAGCTTAGCGTCGTCGTATATAGACGGCTCGTATAGTTCTAAGGCTAGTAAATAGCTTATAAGTATAAGAAGTAGCAGGTTGAATTAAGCGGTGTCGTTAGTAGCGTCACTTTCGTGTTACTAATAGAGATGTCTCGGTTTGCGCTATCGTTTGCCTTCTTGAATAAGTTCGGCTATCGGTACGTTAATACCGATTGTTTTGGGTCGTATGTTTGATACGTACCCCGGAGGCGTAGATAGTAGTAATTGCTCGTAGCCTAGCTACAGTAACTCGTAGTCTCGTAACTCGTAGTTCGTAGACTCGTAGTTCGTAGACTCGTAGCCTGTCTACAGTAACTCGTAGCTATAGTAACTGTCGCTCGTTATAGGGCGAGTTCTTTTTGATAATAGTAGGTAACCTATTGTTAGTCGTTTTGAGGATAGACCCGCTTTTTCTAGTGACCCCCCGGATTTGGCCGGGGTATTAGCGGAAATGATTAGTTGTTGAGCTGTTTCTACTGTTTCTTTGTCTCCCCCTAGCTCTACTGCCGTATTATCTGCGTCGTTACTGTCGCTCGCAGTAACGCTAGTATAGTTAGGGTATAGTTCATCGAAGTCTACGTCGAAGCGCTATTATAGACGCCTAGGGTTCTCGGAAGTAACGAGGTAGTACCCGTTACCTTTGAACCCTAGTAACTGTTCGATTCTAGCCTTAGTACCTATTAACTTGTTTATATCGGCAGTTAATCGATAGACGTATGCTTTGTAGCCGATGATTCGTACATTAGCGAGGTACGGTTTGTTGCCTATCTATGCCTCGTATAGAGTGACTGTCAACCTGCGATATAGTGATCGGTTCCGTAGGTACGTAATTCCGTATTCGATTACTAAGGACTAGTAACGTAGGTCAAGGTTTGGTGAATATAGTATAGTAGACTGCGTTTTCTGTTCGATCACTTTGTTATAGGCTTCGGCGATACCGTTCTGCTAGTATTGTTCGGTACTAGACAGGTATAGCGTAATCCCCCTATTTCGGAGCTATCTAAGATAACTATCGCTTATATTCTTACCCCCCCTATCTTGGATGAGAAGGGTCGTAAAGTATTCGGGGGTGCTGTTTGCGGTAATGAATTCTTGGACAGTAACTAGCGCGTCGGAACGTCGTTGAATTGGTTTAGTGACTCCCTATTGGCTCTAGTCATTAATGATACTAACAAAGTACTTGCAGCTATCGAATAACTCAATTGGCGCATATACTACGTCGGTGTGAATAACGTCTATTTTGTAACGTCCGCGCGGAAGGTAATAGTTATATGGTTTCGATAACTGTCGTCCGAGCACGCAACTTTCACAAATGCAGTAACTATCGTCGCGTATTGTCTCTATTCTAGTAGCTATAGTTCGGAGCTTAATTAGGCCGCGCTCGCTAAGATATACTATTCGCTCGTACTATAATCGGAGTGATTTATCTACGGAGTAGGCAGCTCCGTAGAAACCGGTAACTATTGGTTGAGATAGTTATTCTTAATGTATATCTAGTATCAACAGCCCGCTAGTAATAGTCGCAGTGAATTCGTTACCTCCTTGCGTAAAGGTAAGACCGTCGCTAGTCTTAGAGATACTCTAGATGTATAGCTATATAGCGTTGAGCGATAGTAAGTTGATACCTACGCTTAGTAAATACTGCGTATTAGGTATTTGAATCTACCGTCCATTTCGGCATCGAATTCGTAACGTGCCCTAGCCTACCGGTCTAAGCTTCGCGCTACTAATACTATTTGACTCCGCGGAATCGATAGTATCGTAGGTTCCGCCGATGAATAGGTCTTTGCGGCTAATAAGTAATCCGGTCGCTCTACTATCGAGAATGAAGCAGTCGTAAAGG
>JH792523.1:0-12383 GCA_000291705.1 Sphaerulina populicola P02.02b
TTTATTAAAGAATAGTCTAGATATTATCCTAGTAGCTTAGTAGGAATTAGGTAAACTTTTATTTTATTTTTATTTTTATTTTTATTTTTATTTTTCTATACCTATTTTTAATTATTATCTCTCCCCCTCCCTATATACCTTTCTATATATTTGTCTATATAACTTTCTATATTTTTCTATATTTTTCTATATTTTTCCCTATATTTATTTCTATGTTTATGCAAGGTTCTAGAATTGATGAGAATTTCATTAAAGCCCATCAATATTTCGGTCTGCCCTTTTGCTCAACCAATCAGGTCCTACCATCCGGGTCTTGGCGGACAACTTGAATCTCGTCCGGTGTCTAGATGGCAGCAAGCTGCCAATAACAGATTTCCAGGTTGTAAAACATGTGAATTCATTGTAGTTTTACGCCTTTGCAGGCATCAAAATCTTCTCTACTCGTACAGCAAGTGCTCTCAATGTAATTCCTAAAATTCGAACGTGCACCACTCCCTCTTGGGCGGTATTTCAGGCATCATGATTGCTCCATCCTTGACAAAGGTTCCATGCTGCGCAGTCCACTCGTATATCTCCTTCAACTTCGGCCCTATTGCGGGATCTTCATACACTGCAGCAGGTGCCTCCGTCATGGCATTCAGCTTCTCGGAGATGTCAGGCGGACCGGATAGGAACCATATGCGTTCTATGCCTTGCCCGTTGGGAGCGGTAGCATCTTGAACGACATATCCTGGTGTGTCGAGCTTCTCATCTCTGACGACACGATTCCCTTTCCATGTGGTAGGTGTTCCGGCTTGCGGGATCCCTGCACTCTGTGGCGCGCCTGCACCCAGACTGGTGGCGCCGAAAGTTGATGTAGTTGCCGCAAACGGATGGGGTCTATTCAGCCCTGTCTGCGGTTGTTGCTGCTGTGCTGCCGTGGCGAACGCCGAAGGTCGAGCCGCACCAAAAGCTGATGGTGCGCCGAAAGCTGAGCCTGCTGTCTGGGCTTGCTGTTGTTGGCTGCTGCCGAATGGCAAGCTATTCGTTTGTGGTGCTGGCTGCTGGCTCCCAAAACCGCCGCTAGACTGTGCAGCTGGAGCTGCGAAAGGATTTGCAGCAGGTCGTGCTGCAGTGCTGCCAAAGCCACTTGAGCCAAACGCCGGCTGTGAAGGTGCGCCGAACCCGCCACTGGCAGGTTGCTGTGGTGCTCCAAACGCGGATGGTCTCGCACCTATTGCCGATGGCGCTCCAAAGCCACTCGCCGCCTGTTGAGCAGCTCCAAAAGGACTCGGCTTCGAGCCAAGCGCAGAAGGAGCACCGAAACCCGTACTGGGTGCTGCGCTTGCACCTGTCCCGAACGGCGAAGGTTTGGACCCTAGCGCAGACGGTGCACCAAAGCCTCCAGCTCCTGCCGAAGACGCACCAAAGGCGCTTCCGCTGCTTGGCATTGATGGCGCTCCAAACGCTGGCTGAGAGGCACTTCCAAATCCCGGTCTCGACGCTGCGCCAAAAGCACTCGAAGGTTGCGAAGGCTGCGCGCTCATCCCAAGCCCGCCGGATGAGCTGCTCTGAGTCTGTCCCAGTCTGTAGGGCCAAGTTCCGCCCGCAGGTTTGATGTTGCTGTCATTTCGATTTGGATGTGACGTGTCCCCAGCAAACCGTCTCGCATCTTCGGTATTTTGAAGGATGTTTTGCACTTTACTGTTCATCAAGTTTTCTAGTTGAGCATATTGCGCTTGCTGCACTCCACATCAGCATTTGCTTGTATCTACTGAGACGAGTATGCCCGTTAGGTGTGTAAGGTAGGTACAGGCACTCACGAATTGCGGCAATTGCCCATTGGCATTAGCGAGATATGCCTGCACTCGGAGCTCTTCTGGACTTTGCTCGAGCTCGCCTTCAATCAGCTGCTTCGGTGCAGCCTTCCCGGGTCCATATGCACCGAAGGGATAGAGAGGCCGTTCGCCCTTTTCATTGTCGCGACGCCAAGTCAAATCCCAGCGGATATCCTCCGGCAGTAGAAAATAGGGATTGTCCTCGCCATTCACGCGGCCTCTCGAGCCAAAAGCGCCGCTTCCTCCCTGATTGGCAAGTGGAGCAAATCGATTCGCTTGCGGGTGCTCATTGTGGCAGCTGTCTAAACTTCAATTAGCATGCGCGCTCATCCATTTTCGCGTCGTCCGTTCGTTTCTACCTCCATATCTGCAGCGCCCTTGCTGGAAGAATTTGCAGACGACCATCGCTTGCCTCGGGGAGGAGGGGCTGGCTTCCGAACTTGCGTGGTGATTATTACATGTATTAGCCTATTAGGTACTTAGGTATGCGACCACTTCCAGTCGTAGGTTAGATTGTAGAAGAGGAGGTGCATGTAGGAGGTAGTGCTATCGATAAGTGGCTAAGGTACCAAGGCAGAACTAAACTATCCGTGGAGCTCTTCCGGAAGCCGTCGGTGTTGCGGGCCGACTCGTTCTAGTCTAGCCTGTCTAGGTAGTACCTGACCTATGAACTCAGGTACCTCCTACCTCCAGTAGGTTCTCTGCCTCCACTCCTTCCACGTGGAAAACTCACTCCATGACAGGAAGAACCTACATGTACCAGGCGCCCTCACCATGCCTCCGCCTCCGCCCTCTCGAGCACTTTGCTTGATGCTGTAAGGTCGCAAGTGGAAAACACCGCCGCCGCCGCCGCCGCCACGACCTCCGCCGCCTCACGACGACCACGACACTCCAGATAGCACACCTCTACTCCCGCCATCGCCGCGTCCTCGAGCATGATCCCATCGCCATATGCACCCCGTCTCAGTCCTCACGTTTGGGATCTTCTTAGCTGGCTACATCACCGCGCGCTGGGATCTCGTTACACGCTTGTATGAGCTTGCCATATTCGCCTGGGATCACGGAGTTATCGTATGGGGTGACACAGCTGTCAGTGCGACGTGACCCTGGCTGACCACATGTCCTGTAGACACGCGCTGCGAAAGGGTTCGCGATCCTGTCCATCTTCTTCGTCGCGGTCCTAATACCCGTCGAGCGCATTGCCGCACGGGAAACCGAGCTAGTCAGTCTCCCAGGTGTGTACACCACACGCAGACATTGGTCTAATCGAAAGCTCCAGCACCCACGAACACCAGACGCAGGAATATCAGCGCGGGAACAGCTGAGACGGCGAGGCTCGTTCTGAGACTAGACCTGGACACTGCGGCTCCCGCAATGGGAGCATGACCACCCGCAACTATGGGTTGATGCGCGTATTGTGGCCCTCTGATGCGCCAAGAGACAACATCCCGGGAGTGCTCGTAGGATGGAGAAACTCAGATCTTGACGTGCTGGTCGTGGGCGTCCTGCAGGGCGTGGAGGTGAAGCTGGCACATTATCTGAAGCCCTGCGAAGCATGCTGACAATAAATAACAGCCTCGCAATGTAGACTATGCCTTGCGCATGAGATCACTGTTCCGCGGTAGTCCACACTCAATCGACAAGCTTGCAGCTCATTGCGGCAACCAACATTTACAAGTCCTGGGAACGCTCAATGCCGATCCGTCCACCACGACCCACTTTGACCCGAAGATGCTATCACTGCATACCGTTCCGAAGAGCGCTATACCACGACTGGTGTACTTCGAGAACACGGCTATCACTTTTCAAATCGTCATGTTCGACCGGCCAGATCCAAGGCGAATGCAGTACTTGTCGCTGTGCCCAATATCACTTGCGCTGTTGGACAAGCGAAGCATATATGGCGGCGTACCCCCCTTCGACAGGATCGACAGAGATGAAAGCGACGCTAGAAAGAGGAGGGCCAAGCTGGTGGAAAAGCTCAAGCAGCACAGTGTCATTCAGCGTCCACGCACAGAGAAGGAGATGGCTTTGAACACAATCATCGTGCAGATCAACTGCTCGGCCGAGCTTGATGCTTTGATGCAGTCGAATATCAGCATGGTTGGTGTGAGGATGAAGAGAGCCATGAGTGTTGGTGAGAGGGTTGTGGAGTCGGCCACGAACTTCAGGGACTTTGTCCAGCTAGAGACGAGGAACCTGTTTTGGCATCACATCTGGCCGTTTCTGAGACAGGCGTGCGTTCTTTACTTGATGATTCTACGAGTTACAGCAGAGTGTCTGCTTCTCTTTCTGGACTGGCGTCCTTTCCGCCGTGCCGCGCTCAAGGACATCTCGGCTACCGCGCAGCAGGTAGATATCCGACTACAACAGTTTTGCTACTGGCCGGATCAATATGTCACTCTCAACAGAAGGCGCAATGATTGGGAAAGCATCACAAACAGTCATCCCGATTACATTCGGTTCTTCAACAGCCTGTGGCTTGTGGCAAACGATGTGATCATTGGCATCGCTCTGGGGTCTTATATCGTGGAAAACGTCGACTACGTTGCATATCTGCTCGACACTACAATGACAGAGTACTCTGTGGCTGGCCTTCAACAGATGCTGACGTGGCTGATGGACTACCCTGCTGGCCTGAAGTTGAACAATGAACTCGCCAAGTTTCTCGGTGACTTGTTCCTATGGGTGATCGATTACTGGAATGGATGCATGATTGAGCTGCGA
The DNA here is from genome assembly GCA_000291705.1 of Sphaerulina populicola P02.02b. Taxonomy (NCBI): domain Eukaryota; kingdom Fungi; phylum Ascomycota; class Dothideomycetes; order Mycosphaerellales; family Mycosphaerellaceae; genus Sphaerulina; species Sphaerulina populicola. Next base: position 4,545 of record JH792523.1, read on the forward strand.
CCAGCGCTACCATATGTGATACGAATCATCGGTGTCACTAGCTTCGTCGGAGCCAGTTTGCCAATTTCCATGTTCTCGGACTTGCTGTCACTCCTCACAATGCACATCTACTGCTTCTACATTGCATCAGCGCGGATCTACAACTGGCAGCTCACCATCATCATCTCGCTCTTTCATCTCTTCCGCGGCAAGAAGCGGAATATATTGCGCAATCGCATTGACAGCTGCGACTACGACCTCGATCAGCTCCTGCTCGGCACCATCTTGTTCACGTTACTGTTCTTCCTGTTGCCAACAGTAGCCGTATTCTATGCGACGTTCGCCGGTGCAAGGATTGCCATTATTGCTCTCAAAGCAGCGCTCGACACTTGGTTGGCATGTTTGAATCACTTTCCGCTGTTCGCTCTGATGCTCCGCATCAAAGACTCCCGGCGCCTGCCCGGTGGCATTCGATTTGAATTACAAGATACCCCTCACGCTTTGATTTCAGCATCTGGTGTTTCCGAGAAGCCGATGAGACTGGCACAGACCTCTTACATTAAGCTCAAGGTACCACGTCCGTTCCAGTCTTGTTCGAGCATGCACTAACGTGACTCTAGTCGATTCCTCTACCCCTCTCGCAGACATTTACACAGTACGCACAATTGGGCCAGCGACTTCGCAAACACTACCTCTCTCCGAGGGTATTTCTCTGCCTCGTTTCCGGCCAATTCGTTCCGCCGATACATCGCAAGAATTTATACAGTCTCCAATATAGCATGCTCCCGGTCAAGCGAATCACCATTGGCGAGTTGTGGCAGCTTTTGACCGTAGACAAGAAGCCGCAGGAGTACGGACCCGCTAGTTCTAATGGGCATCCGATCACGCATGGCCATATGAATGGTCATGGCAAGAAGATGAATGGAAAGATCAAAGGCGCCAACGGGTACTGGTGGAGCAAATAGATATCAAGTGAATGACTGTTTAATGTATAGTGCAACAAGAACACATTGTGTCTTCAACTTGCCCATCAAAACCTCGTCTCATTGAACCCCCTCTCACTTCGACTTGCGAGTTTTTCTTTCATGCGGGTTGGGGAAATGAGCTTGCCAAAACAGTGGCTGAAGGTCATAACATGTTCATTGAGTACAGCCTCGAGCTATCTATGCGAGCAATGCATGTGGTTGTGGTGTGGCGCCTGAACGCCATATTGGTACAGTGATCTCGGCTGAGCTCTTCAGCTGGGGCACAACCCGCCTGTCTCTATTTACCCAGATCTCGCCCACTCTCTGGAACGGGTACCTTGCAACTACGAATCATCCACCTCCATCTTCTCCGCAATACCAGACTCTCCGTCACCAATATCTTGCACCGTCACGTACTTGCTAATCTCCTCCTTTGTGATGACCTTCTCGTTCAGCACGGCAGTCGTGCCTCTCTGGAACTTGTAGTTTCTCTCCTTCTGCCCTCGGACGTTGGGCGTCTTGAAGTTTCTCATCAACGTGGTCTTCTCCTTGGTAATGACGCACACATCCACGTTGCTTCCCGACCCCAAATCGTTCCAGATACCAGCCTCAATTGCATCAGCGCACAATTTGACGGCCTCCTCCTTGTTCATGTCTGGCTTCCATTGCGTCTCAAACACACTCATGGCTGCGAGAGAACCTGATCCCATGGTCACGTAGGGTAGCTTATCCGTGGATCCGTGTGCGTGCACTGTGAAGAGGTGTGAGCCAGTGGGATCGCAGCCTGCGACGACTAGATAGGCGCCGATGTGTCCTTGATGGCGGAAGAGATGTTGTTTCAGCATGGTCATGACGGTCACGACGCGGGGTTTGCGGCCGGTCGAGAGAGCGTGCAGTTCGAGGTTAGAGGAGATGAGGGCGGTGGTGAATTCGGTGTCTGCTGCAGTTCCGGCGCCGGCGCACCAGATTTGCGGTGAGATGTAGTGGAGTTTCTCGCAGTTCTATGTCACCACAAATGATTAGTATGCGGGTTCAGAAAGCGGCTGTCATGAGATGGTTGATGGCGATGATGGTACCTTGTCAGCAACAATGGGTCCACTGGTGGCTCTGGTATCTGCGGCAATGACGACGCCGCCATCGTAGAGAGCGCCGACGATGGTGGTACCAGTGGAAGTGGCCTTGGGCAGAGGGACACCGGCGGCGTGCAGGGCGATGTTTCTGTTGTGGTTGCTGAAGTCGAAGCCGGGCATCTTGTCGACTTGTCTCGAGGCTCGAGCGCGTTGTCTGTAGATGTGTGCTAGTGGTATTGGAGGATTGTGTGTGGAGGTGGGTGGTCGTGGTGAAGAAGTAGGTGGGTTCTCTGTTCTCTCTCTCAGCTCTCTCACATGGAGGCAGCTGGCGATGATGAAGCTCACGTCCCGTCGCGCGTAACGGAGGTAGCGTAGGACCACCTTAGGTAAGCACAAGCTGAGTGGAGGAGGCACAAGTCGGTGTGTTATACCTCAACTACTGTCCCACGACTTCCCTCGTCGAGGCGCGGTCATGCATAAACGGGAACTACCCGCCTACCTTAAGGTACCTCCTAGCGCGGACGCGATATCAGCTGTTCGGACTTTGGACAACCAGTTACCAAAGTGAATAAATACCTACTTTGGAAACACTTCTTACTGCGTCTGCCTAGCGCTCCTCTCGCGCTCATCCTGGCCCCATCATCACGCTGTCTTCCTTTCGACCCGCCCTTCATCCTGTTTTCAATCTGCCTCCAGTGCAGGTCCGCTCGTTTTCTGCAGCGTTCCGCGGTTCGACCTCACCACCGTCCTCTCCATCACCTCTACAACAGCCGGAAAAGCTCCAAACCGCCATTGCCAGCGACGACCTTGACCACCCAGTCAACGACAACTCCGAGTACTGTGACCACGACAAATTCATTGCGGTGGATGGGAGAGGCGCGACGATGAATATGGGCAGTCAGGCGCACGCTGGTGACGAGCTGGGAGAGGTCATTTCTGATGAGATATCTTTGGACGATGTGGCGAGCAAGCCAGGCGACAGAGTGCGGGTGTCGTTGGCATGGAGTCCTCCTCCTCACCCCTGGGCATCGTTGCTGAGCGTGGCTTCGACGAAAGGCTTGCTAGCAGTCGCAGGGCCAGACAGCTTGACCATTGCGAGCACCAAGCAAGTGCGCCAGAAACAGTACATTCCCAAGCGAAAGGATGGCGCCTCTGGAGACGAGAAATACCTCCCAATCACTGCGCTCAACACCCTGACCGTACCTCGACTGTCGCATGTTGCATTTACTGCCGATGAGAGCTGTTTGATCATAGCTTCGGAGCAAGGTGGAGGACTCGCTGTGTATGAAACAGAAGCGCTCACCCGCGGAGCGAAGGATCCAGCGTTCGAGCTCAGCACGCAAAACACGGGCATACGGCATCTCTTACCAAATCCCAACAAGGAAGCAGGAACTGCGCATTTCGTGGGAGTGGTATTGACGAATGGGCAACTGGTCATTGCAGATCTGCGAAAACGGGAAATGGTCCAAGGCGCAAGTGGAGTCGTCTTCCACAGGGACGTGGTATCAGCATGCTGGTCGAAGAAAGGGAAGCAAATCGTGGTCGGCCGACAGGATTCGACATGTGCTCAGATTGATCCTCTGGGTGTTGTGAAAGCAGAGATTCCAGCACCACCGCAACTCCAATCAATTAAGGAAGATCAATACCAGTCAGCTCAGAAGATGCCAGTAACGGCCATACACTGGCTGGAGACGTACAAGTTCTTCGTCGTATACACGCCTTTCTTCTCCGCAGACAATACTGATGACATGCTCGTTCACGATTCAGTCTACTTCATTGCGGAGAAGAATGGCAAGGATGGTCCTTTTGTCTTCAGCAAGTCCTCCATGGACCCATGCATGGTACCGCAACAGGGACAAGATCGAGTGCCAGCCAACCACTTCATACAACGAGTGGGCGCCTGGGATCCACAGGTGAAGGATCTTCTTGTCGTGGTATCGACAGCGTGCAGTGATGGTGGGACCTTTGTCCAGCTGCAAAATGAGCAGAGCTTCTCTCTTTCAGCCCCATTGGACGAGAACCGGAAAATAACTTTGCCCATGAGCATTGCAGGCGAGGACGAATCATCTGCCATTGGTATGGCATTAGACTTCAGCGCCGAAGAGCTCGAACCGCGACCTATTCCCAACGATATTGATCGCTTTCCGCAGGCGACTAAGCCGTTACCCTGTCTCTTCGTAGTCACCACAGACGGTATGCTATGCATGTGGTGGGTGGTATCAAAATCTGCAGTTGAGCAGGAGATCATACATGCGAACATGGTCAATACATCCGGGCCGTACACGGATTACCCATCACTTCGAAATCTCGCAAGCACCGAGATTGCATCTGAGGACATCCCAGACCATTATAAAACCGCAGAAGAAAAGGCGGCTGAAGCCTCCGGCACAAAGCAAGCACAAACATCAGCATCAATGGCATCCAGCTTGTTTGGTGCCAAGCCTGAGACACCCGCATCCCCTTCAGGGACCCCATTCAGCAAGCCTGCAGCTCCAGGATTTGGCCAAAGCACATTCGGGCAGCCCACTACAACAAGTGCGATACCTCCCTCGACGACCTCGACCTTTGGTCAGACTACATTTGGCAATCCCAACACACTAGTTGCGCCCGCACAAGGCCAACCTGCGTTCGGCATGACAAATACACTGGGCGCGTCGGCAGGATCTGCCTGGGCTGCGCAAGGCAAAGCTACTTTTGGTTCCACTTCACAGATTGGCGGAGGCACTGGATTTGGCAGTGTAGGTGGCATGGGGTCGAACAAACCGAGTGTGTGGGGCACTCCAAGTGGTACTACTGCGACGACGGGTCAGTCCCCCTTCACTCAGCCAAGTGCACAGTCGTCGGGCTTTGCTGCGCTCGCAAACAAGACCCCTTTCGGCGGCATGCAGACCACTGCGGCCAGCCCGTTTGGTTCTTCCGCACAAAACCAATCAAGTAATCCATTTGCGGCGTCTCCCTTTGGCAATGGCGCGAACAACACAGGCACTTCATTTGCGAGCTCAAGCTTCGGCAAGCCATCTTTCACGCAGCAATCAGCCATGAGCTCTGCAGGGACACTGGGCACAGGTAGCTTTGGTAAACCCTCCAGCCTCGGTAACACTGCTTCCTTGTCCAACACATCTAGTGGTCTTTCCGGACTTGACGGGTTCAGACTCGGCTCGGGCTTTGTTGGAGATGGATCCGCCAAAGATGATATTCCAAAGCCCAAGAATCCCGTTGGTAGCTTATTCGACGCGGACTTCATGGCCGGTGCGGAGGACAAGAAATCTGAGGTCAAATCTGAGCCTGGAACCGAAAAGACAGTCGCACTCAATGACATTCCTGAATCAAAGTCGTCCGTCAATGATGGATCTGGCTTGCCCCCGGATCCAACCGTATTCAATTACAAGAAGGCTCAGGCAGCCATGGCCCCACCTCCCGGTGTGATGCACCCACCTTCGAAGCCGATCGAGGCGCAAGAGGATGCTACTGCGGCTCCTCTCCCACCTGATCCGTCGAGCTTCAATTACAAAAAGGCATTGGCAGATATGGGGCCAACCCCTGGTGCTGCAGCTGCGCAGTCGGAGGAAATTAAGGACATTCCAATTGCAGGTAGTCCCCCTCAGAACATCACTCATAGCGAGACGTTCTCGCCTGCTGGCTCTGAAGCTGGCGGTCCGACAGATGATGGCAGTGTAGCTTGGGACGATGAAGAAGATGATGACGACGAAGAAGAGGACGAGGAAGGAGAGCACGAGGAAGGAGAGGACGAGGAAGTAGAGGACGAGGAAGTAGAGGACGAGGAAGTAGAGGACGAGGAAGGAGAAGGAGACGAAGACGAAGGCGACGAGACGGACGCCATCGAGACGGACGCCATCGAGACCAATGATGAGGGAGGGGACGATGAAACCGACCAATTCGAGACTGAGCCTGAAGAAGAGAGTGCACATGAACAGTCCCGAGAGCAGAACGAACCAGGTGCAAGGTCTAAATTGGAGGCAGCTTTGAATGCATCAAGGTTGGGAAAGTCCGCTCCTAAATCGCCAGACACAAGCAAAACGAAGGCTAGCACGACGACGCCAGGGTCGACGGATACTAGCTACACGCCCAAGGAACTGCCGCCAGGCCCAGTCTTGCAGCCGACAGGTTCAAGGCAGACGGGCGATAGTCCTCGCTCGCCGAGCCCACAGCGTAGAATCCAACAACAGCGTGCAGCCACCAATCCTGTACCCAATGACTTTTTGAGAATACCATCATCGCAGATCAAGGTCACAAGCGTGCCGCCTGCTGCGCCTATCGAGCGTCCTGCACCGCCGCCGCAGCCGAAAGAACCGACGCTTGGCGAACTCGCAGACGACGCAGCTGCTGCCGCCAAAGCGGTGCTTGCAGCACCAATCGAGCCCACCAAGAAGAACCCGGATTTCTTCGTCCACCAAGATTATGTTGCTGGTGTAGACACCCCTGGCATTGGAGGACAAATAGAGATTGTCTTTCGAGATGTCAATGCCATGGTCGACGTAGTCGGTCTCAACGGACGTTCGTTGCAATCATTAATAGAGGGACATGAGCAGCTGAGAAAGCCAGGTCAACGAAGCGTGAAAGACTTGGAGGATGAAGACGCCTGGACCTTGGCTGAAATGAGCGAGCTCAGCGAGGTTATGAATCACATCGATAAGCAGTTGGCCAATGGCAAACTCGTCAATGTTCCAGACTTGCTAGAGAGACTGAAGCAGGAACACGAGGACATCAGTAAGACTCGAACAAGAACGGTGGAGATGCGCCGACAAATTGCACAGCACACCGATCCCGCGAGAGTCGCTGAACGCGATGCTGCGCCGTTATCTGCCGAAACTCTTCACCAGCAGAGCGATCTTCGTACGCGTCTCCAAAGTGTGCAGAAGCTTCTTTCCGAAGCCGAACAAATGGTCACCATGCTCCGGGCCCAACTCTCTTCCCTCCAATCCAAGAACCCCAAGTCCGGTCAAGCGGCGCCTGTACCTACCGTGGAAGCGGTGGAACGCACCATCCTGAAACTGACAGCCATGGTCCAACAAAAGTCTGGAGACATTGACCACCTTGAAAGCCAGATCAGGAGTCTACCTGGAGGCATGGGAGCTCTGCGCCTCGATGACGACTACGAGGAAGATCTCGCAGCACGCCTTGGTGGTTCCAAATTGCTTTCGCTCGCAGACTCCGTCGGGAGAAGGCGCACACCACAGAAATATCCTCGGATGGCGGCCAACGGTGATGCGCTCGGTATGAGCGCCATGTTCGGCGTCAGTACCAGATTTCAAACTCCGCCGAGTGCGAGTATCCGTGGCAGCCCGAGTTTCCGAGCCAGTGCCCTGGGGCGCAGTACGGGTAGCTTAAGTGGTAGTGCACGCAAGAAGATGGTGGATGTCACGGAGCAGGAAATCGAGGCGTTTCGGACGAGGACGCAGAGGAGGAAAGATGTGTTGCATGCTTTGAATGAGAAGGTGGAAAAGCGTGGGGCGAGAGTGGTTAAGCCGCAGTAGAAGAGCGAGGAGTAAACGCGGGTTGCATTATTGAGCTCTTGGCGCTTTGGTCGGTCGGTCGGTCGGTCAGTCTGCATATCGGAGGATGATGATTGTGTGTGGGTTGTAGGATAGGCATAGCGCATAGCGCATAGCGCAAGACCCAGTACGACACGACAAAAGACTGGGAGTGTAACGATTAGCAGTTAGTTCAATACAGCTTACTTAGGTAAGTAAGGTAAGGTATTGAGGGGTCTGCAAGATACGAGTTTCGGAGTGTAGAAATTGTTTCTCATACTACCACCTGGGTAGTGAGAGTTGCCTCTTCAACGAATACATCTCTCTCTCTCT
>JH792523.1:12760-47955 GCA_000291705.1 Sphaerulina populicola P02.02b
TACACACACACATACACATACACACACACACACATGTCAACATTGGCTACCTCGGGTACTCTCATCTGCAGTTTTCTCTCTCCAGAAGCTGTGTCCCCCCCCCCCTCCCCTTTTCCCCCTGAGTGCATGTGTCATCTGGCCATGTGAAATTCTATCGCATCATCATCAGAGAATACCCAAGGAGGTATAAAAGCATTCTCTGTCCCCCCCTTCTAATGAGCGGTTCGAGCGGATCGAGCGCCTAGAAGCGTAGCGTAACATTTGCGATGGAGACAATTCAGAGGAGAGGCCGTGCAGTCTCGCGCCCAGCGGCCGTCGATGGCGATCAAGCTTGCTCGTTGCTTGCTCACGATATCCTCTACAGTCTGCCAAGGTGTTTTGCCACAAAGGCCCTGGGCTGCGCAGAACATGCCCGCGATGATGGCTCCGGTGAGTTGGTCGCGGCGCCGCAGAGTTCTGATTTCATCGACGTCAACAGCGGCGTGCTGGAAGGATCCGTTGTGGCAGCCTTCGAGCCACTGCAGTAAGTTGAACCAGTCTGGGCTGAGGGAGGAGGTGATGGAGATGTGGATGCTGTTGAGGTGGGGGAATCGAGCTTCGGACATGGTGGTGCGGAGAAAGGCGTGTAGGGGCTTGGTGTCGAACTCTTGGATGTGAAAGTGGAAGGTACGACCGCTGTAGAGCATGCCGGTCGTCTCGTGGGCGATTTGCTTGCACGTCGTCAGAAGACCTGGTCGTTCGTAGCCTGAGGCTGATACATTGATACTCTCCTGGTCGAGCAAGGCCAATTCGAAGATCCTAATCGCAGTAGGTCAGTCAGCGCATGCTTGATGGCCGAAACGAGACGACTGGAGGGGGAGACTCACTTGTTTCTCAGTTCAGCAGGCAGCCCCATCAACCGAGACTGCTGCTGCTGGTCGAAAGACGCCGTGCTGCCTGCGCTCCTGTCGTTCAGAAATGCCACTTGTTAGCCTGTCCTGTGCCTTGATTGACGCGTGTCGGTGGCATACATACCAATTACCAAGACTGCTGTGTCCGCGCGGTGAGTGGACAACGTCAGCGGGGGGGTTCTGAGCTGGCTGGTGCTTGCGAGATCGAAACTTGGGCAACGCGTGGTTTAGCTTCGCCAGGCTCAGGATATTGAATGGAAACATGCTGGTGTAGACCTTGTCAGCCGCCCGAGTGATGTGATGTTGAAGTCGATAGACGTGCTGGTTTTGGTAATGAAGTCACTGAAGGGGAGGGTGAAAAGTGATGGGTGAGGAGTGGGAAGTGGCAAGTGAGGAGAAAGGAGAAAGGAGAGAGAGAGGAGAAAGAAGTGCGGCGTGAGGATTGAGGAGTGAAGCGAGAGGAGGAGAGCAAAGAGTCACACTACGTGTACCACCTAGGTAGGCAGGCACACTAACTTACTAGCAAGCACGTGCGCACGCGCGTCCGACTTCACCTCTACACTCAGTCGACAAGGACTACATCCCGCATGCTAGGTATGTTTGCTTGCAGCCCTTCTCAATGTCGTTCTTCGCCTGCGGCTGGAGACGTGGAGGGTTGGATTCAGAATGGAGAGAGCCGTATCTTTCCTAAGACTCTCTTCCAATGTTTCAACTCTGTACCGCGAGCCTGCAATGATGCAGCGAGAAATTTTGCAATCGGACGGGGCTTCCATTCTCCTGAGAATACGCGCAAGGACGGCCTATCACTGGCAGCTTGCGCCCGGTCTGAGCGGTGTTTCGAAATGCCCTGACATTCTTTTCCTGGAAGAGCCGTGATTGCATCTAGTATCGCCAGCTGGCCCGCGGTTGGCCTTCATATGGTACAATTCGCAAATGGGGTTCACACCTGGTAGGGTTCGTTCGATTCACCAGAACTTATACCACGCCTTGCCACCCTGTTTGTCACTCGCAGCCTGATACTGCATTTCCAACTCCTTCTCCTTTGCTATCCGCCTCTCTTCCCTTAATGCCGCCTTTCTCTCCTCTCTCGCCTGCTTCTCCACTCTCTTTTTGTCCAAGATTTCCATAGCTCTGATCATGCCTTGCTTCTCGGCTTGTCGCTTGTACAGGCAATAGTTGTACATCAATATGGATGCTCCGGCCCAGGTCCCTACAGCCCAGCTACATGCTTTGAACACAGGCGCTATTCCGCACATTAGCATCCAGTCCATCACACCTGATATGGCAACCAAACGTACTGCCAAAGATCGCCCTAGTGGCGCCGACTGCTGTACCTGCACCAATTCCCTGAAGCAGACTATCCCTGACACACGGTGCCTTGTGTACCTCTGTGAAGGGCCTCCCCGTCTTTATTGCATTGGCAATATTGAACTCGGGCTCCTTTCCTCCTGCAGTGTGCTGTGTGCCACCAGGCATGAGATTTGCGCTCTCGGGAGCTTTGATGGTTTGCGCTGCGGCATCTCCTTTCCATTGTGAGCCGGAAAAAGGCCTATGTTCGGGATTAACAGTCAGAGCCTCTTTGGATAGATCCTCCTGGGGCGAAGTGTTCGATTGCCGCGTATCGTCTGCCATTATTCGTTGTGACTGGAGGAGAGAGATGATGAAGTGCCAGGCGCGAATCGATGATGCATGTGAAAGTTTTTGGCCAACCTCCTCGCCGCGCTTAGAACTACCCGATTGGTCGACGGATGTACGGAGGCCCAAAGCGGCCAACCGCCATTTGTCACCCCCAACGTATTCTGATATTAAATAGACTACGCTCTCTACTCGCTACTAGCCTACAAAGTACCTTATATATAAAGAGATATATACGACAAGAGGAGATACCTACTGGTAGGCTATATAGGCTATAATATAGGCCGGTCTATAACAACCTATAGGGGTACATAAATCCTTAATTAGAAAGGTTTTCCTTTTTCCCTATACCCTTTGGTTGGCCGCTTTGGGCTTCCGTCCCGTACCGTCCGGATGTCGCGTCGAAGGCGCGTCAAAGCAACGCGACTAACGCGAAGACCACTCCACTTTGGACTTTGACTTGACTCCGCCTTGACGACCACACACACACACACCCACACTCAAGACACATTCTCTCAAACACACATTACGGCCGTCCGACTTGCACGAATAACGATCGCCATGACTACATAGTTCACCACTACGACAGCCACTCCGGCTTCATACACCACAACACTCTCTCACAATGCCAGTCCGCCGCAAAGAAGGCCGTTCCAAGTTCGGCGGCAACAACTCGAATACTCTCAGAGCCGGCAAGGTTCGCGTGGTCGATGCCTCGACTCTACGTTCGTCAGAGCAGTCACAGCAAAATGAACGCCTAGAAGCCACACGGCTCGCGCACAAAATCGACGAATCTCAAGGATTCGAACGCTTCGATGCGGGGAAGAAGCGTGTAGGATGGCTGCTCAACATGCACAGTACAGCAATCGAGGACGACAAGGTTTCTGGCGGGAGAGCGGCGGTGGACTTCTACTTCATAGGCGACGAAGGGGAACAGTTCAAGGCGAGTGTGGAGTACCAGCCGTACTTTCTCATCGGCGTGAAAAAGGGGAGAGAGGCTGAGGTAGAAGAGTGGGTAAAGAGAGGCTTCGAGGGGCAGGTCCGGGGCGTGGAGAGGGTCGAAAGGGAGGACTTGAAAATGCCGAATCATTTGCTTGGCTACCGACGGCCCTTCTTGAAGCTGCTATTTGCGAATGTTAATGATCTTCTGGCGGTACGGCGGACGATTTTGCCTATCGCAGAGCAGAACAAGAGCAAAGTGTCAGCGATGGATACTTACGCAGAGGTTGCAAGCGCCAATGCTGGATTTGACCTGTTTGAGGATCACCACGAATTGGAACGAGACCGACGACCAGGTGGCATTGCGGATGCCAGCGACTTCATCCAGGACATACGGGAATACGACGTGCCCTACCACGTTCGAGTTGCCATCGATCTGGACATTCGAATAGGAAAGTGGTACACTGTGGAAGCCAAGCATGGGCATGTCAAGCTGAAGTGTCTTGAGGAGCGACTGACGAGAGCGGATCCCGTGGTGATGGCTTATGATATTGAGACGACGAAGCTGCCATTAAAATTTCCAGACGCCGCGATCGATCAGATCATGATGATATCGTACATGATTGATGGGCAAGGGTTTCTGATCACGAACCGCGAGATTGTGTCGGAAGATATCGAGGACTTTGACTATACGCCGAAGCCAGAGTTCGAAGGGCCGTTCATGATCTTCAACGAACCCAACGAAGAGGCTGTGCTAGTGCGCTTCTTCAGCTGCATTAAAGAAGCACGACCTACTGTCATGGTGACTTACAACGGAGACTTCTTCGATTGGCCATTTGTTGAGGCACGAGCGAGCGTGCATGGTATGGACATGTATCAGGAGATCGGCTTTCGAAAGAACAATGAAGATGTCTACCAATCAACGCACTGCGCTCATATGGACGCTTTTGCTTGGGTCAGTCGAGACTCTTACTTGCCGCAGGGATCCCGAGGTCTGAAAGCAGTCACAGTCGCAAAGCTAGGCTACGATCCGGACGAGCTCGACCCGGAACTTATGACACCATACGCACAGGAACGACCACAAACACTCGCAGAGTATTCTGTTTCCGATGCTGTGGCAACCTACTACCTGTATATGAAATATGTGCACCCTTTCATCTTCTCGCTGTGCACAATCATTCCGCTAGGTCCAGACGACGTGCTACGGAAAGGTACAGGAACCCTCTGCGAGATGTTGCTCATGGTCCAGGCATACCAGAAGGAGATCGTACTGCCCAACAAGCACGTGCAGGCTCGAGAGTCCTTCTGGGAAGGCCACCTACTAGAGTCGGAGACATATGTCGGCGGGCACGTCGAGAGTATCGAGTGTGGTGTCTTCAGAAGTGATATACCCAACAATTTTGCTATCGACACGACAGCTATCGACGAGCTTCTGGAAGGATTGGATGCTGCCTTACGTTTCACAATTGAAGTTGAGGAAAAAAAGAACTTTGACGACGTGGAGAATTACGAGGAGATCAAAGCACAGATTGTTGACCGATTAATGCAGCTTAAAGCGACGCCAAACAGGAGTGAACGACCACTCATCTACCACTTGGATGTCGCATCCATGTATCCCAACATCATGACGACAAATCGACTGCAGCCTGACAGCATGGTCGACGAGGCAGATTGCGCAGCTTGCGATTTCAATCGACCTGGCAAGACGTGCGATAGGCGAATGCCCTGGTCGTGGCGAGGTGAATTCTTGCCTGCCAAGCGAGACGAATACAACATGATTCGACATGCGCTCGAGAACGAGAAGTTTCCCGGAAAGTTCGGCCCAGACAGTGCTGCTAGAGCTTTCCAGGATCTGAGCCTGGATGAGCAGGCTGGTCTTGTTCGCAAACGCTTGACGGACTACAGTAAGAAGATTTATCACAAGATCCACGAGACCAAGACAATTGAGCGAGAGGCCATCATCTGTCAGCGAGAAAATCCTTTCTACGTCGACACGGTAAAAGACTTCCGTGATCGTCGATATGACTTTAAAGGCAAGCAGAAAGTGTGGAAAGGAAAGACTTCTGAGCTTGAAAAGGCTGGGGCTGCACCCGGCGAGATTGACGAGGCGAAGAAGATGATCGTGCTCTTCGACTCGTTGCAACTCGCCCACAAAGTCATTCTCAACTCATTCTACGGATACGTGATGCGTAAAGGTTCGCGATGGTACTCCATGGAGATGGCAGGTGTCACCTGTTTAACGGGAGCTCGAATTATCCAGATGGCACGCCAAATCGTTGAGCGTGTCGGTAGACCTCTGGAACTGGATACTGATGGTATTTGGTGTATTCTTCCTGCGACGTTTCCGGAGAATTTTGCGTTCAAAATGAAGAATGGCAAGAAGCTGGCTATATCGTACCCTTGCGCTATGCTCAATCACCTAGTCCACGCTGGCTTTACGAACCACCAATACGAAGAACTGAAAGACCCGACAACGTTCAAGTATGAGAAGCACAGCGATAACACGATCTTCTTCGAGGTCGATGGTCCTTACAGAGCCATGATCTTGCCTACATCGAAGGACGAGGACAGGAATTTGAAGAAGCGATATGCTGTCTTCAATGACGATGGATCACTGGCAGAATTGAAGGGTTTCGAGGTCAAACGACGTGGAGAGCTGAGACTGATCAAGATCTTCCAGCAACAGATATTCAAGTTCTTTTTGGAGGGTTCGACGCTTGTTGAGACATATGGCGCTGTCGCCAAGGTTGCCAACAAGTGGCTCGACGTTCTGCATTCACACGGCAGTATGCTGGCAGACGAGGAGCTGATCGACCTCATTTGCGAGAACAAAAGCATGACCAAAACTCTCGAGGAGTATGGCGCGCAGAAGTCAACTGCTATCACGACTGCGAAACGGTTGGCAGAGTTTTTGGGCGAGCAGATGGTCAAGGACAAAGGCTTGAACTGCAAGTACATCATCTCATCGAGGCCAAAGAACGCCCCAGTTACGGAGCGCGCCATACCTGTCGCGATCCTGTCTGCCGAAGACTCGGTGAAGCGATACTACCTACGAAAATGGATGAAGGAGGATCCTGGTTCGATGGATCCCCGAGATTTGATTGATTGGGACTACTACCTTGAGCGTCTGGGGTCTGTAATTCAGAAGCTCATCACCATTCCCGCTGCATTGCAAAAGATCAAGAACCCAGTGCCGCGCGTGGCTCATCCAGATTGGCTCAACCGCAGAATCGCCCAGAAGGAAGACAAGTTTCAGCAAGCCAAGATGACAGACATGTTCCAGAAGCAACCACTCAAGGAGCGGGATGCTAACAGACAACCGATGCGATCGAGTGGTGACATGGAAGACTTTGGCTCCACCCCACTGGCGAAGTTCAAGCCAGGCAGTGCCACGAAGGTTGTTGCGAGCCAGAAGAGGAAGATCCGAGACGAGCCTACACTTCCAGCAACCATCAATCCATACGACAGTCTACCCGCAGTCATGCCCAGCATCACCGAGGACTATGTAGGTTGGTTGCAGTACCAGAAGAAGAAGTGGAAGATCCAGAAGGCTGCTCGGAAGAGAAGACGCCAACTGTTTGGAGAAAAGAGACAAGATGCAACTGATGCGATTGGGACCTTCTTTCGCAACCAGGCAGAGTTGTTGTACACAGCCGACTGGCAAATCCTGCAGTTGCGAGAAACAGACTCACCGGGAGAAGTCAGAGCTTTCGTCCTCATCGATAAGAAAGTGCACCAGTTGAAGGTCGTGGTACCGCGCCAGATATACCTGAATCTCAAGGACGAGGAACTGCCAGATGTCACTGTGGATGGTGTGAAGGCCGAGAAGATTGTGAATCACACCCTGCCAAACGGTCACCCCAGCACGCACCTTTTCAGGCTCACTATGCCTGAGCAGGTGTATGTCAAAGAGACCGAGAAGCTGTCCATGCTTTTCAACCACTCGAGCGTGGAAGGCGTATACGAGAGGCATGTGCCACTTGATGTCCGTGCCATGCTCGAGCTTGGATGCGTTTGCACGTTCGATGAAACTCAGCGAGGTGTGCTAGGCAAAGGTCTGGAGCAAGGGTTCGACCTCTCGACCCTGAGAACAGTGCCTCCGAAGCAGCCATATATGGGGTCGACGAGCTTGAGCTATCTCGCTCTCTATCACATCTCCGCTGGGGAGAGACAGATCTACGCACTCTTCTCGTCGACGAAAGCAGAAGTCAAGATTGTGGTCTTGAACCGTGCGCGAAGTGAACAAGGAATGCCAAATGTGGATCGCATCTACGAAGAAATGCTGGCACGTAAGCTGGAGAAGAATGGTGGCCAGCCATGGCAGGCTACGCTGGAGTACCAGGAGAGCCTCCATTTCAAGACCGTACAAGTCACGACGCAGCGACGAGCATTCCAGGAGCTGGGTGATGCTGTCAAGAAGATGCAGAAAGAAGAAGCGCTACCGATCATGCTTGTGTTACAGTCACATTCGGCAATAATGCTGATGCATGATCTTCCCGTACTGCAAAGCTTTCCGTCTCTCCGACTCAAGGCAGATGAGAGTGATAAACAGCTTCCACCGCTTGGTTGGCAGTCCTTTGTTGCGAAGCGACTCGTCAGTCACTACCTAGATCTTGGATCCTGGATCAGTCACCTGCTCGAGTTTGCTCGATATGGAAATGTACCACTATGCAACCTGGAAATGGACGATCCTCGATTCTTGATCGATATCGCCTATGCTCGCAGACTGCAGAAAGAGAGAGTCATCCTGTGGTGGTCGGAAGATGCGAGACCTGATCATGCTGGCCACGAAAAAGACGACATTCTGGGGGGAATGGAGGTAGTGGACATGCCCTCGGTCAATAACCCAGGAACGTACTCGTCCGTCTGCATTGACCTTAGCATCAAGAATCTAGCTATCAACACGATTCTCTCCTCGGCTGTTCTCAACGACGCAGAGGGCTCAAGTGGCGATCCTCTGGGCGTCTCTGGTGCTGGAGCCCAAGAAGATGCACTGGATGACACAGCGCAGAACCTTCAGTCCGAGAATGCATTCGCCTCTGCAGGCATTGGAGCACTCCGAGAGATGGTTCGGGCGTGGTGGCAGCAAGCCTGTGCATCAGATGGGTGCCCGATGGCTGATACACTCGTCCAGCATCTTGTCCGCTGGGTAGAATCACCGTCTTCACATCTCTACGACAGAAATTTGCACTACTACGTGCAAACGATGTCGAGAAAGGCGTTTCAGCAGCTCATGTCCGAGTTCCGACGCGTAGGCTCGCATGTCGTCTTCGCCAATGCGGGACGACTATTGCTGCAAACGAGCAAAGCTGAAGTCGGGAATGCATTCGCGTATAGTGAATACATTCTGAAAACCATCAACACCAAGCCGGCGTTCCACTTCTTGGACCTGGCAATCACAGAGTACTGGGACTACCTGGCGTGGTACGATGAATTCAACTACGGCGGGAAGGGTTGTGTCGAGGTTGTCGCCGAAAGCGAACAGACGCTCGACACGATCATGCACTGGCAAATTGCCACATTTCTGCCTGAAATCTTGCAGCCTTTCTTCAATCAGTGGGTTGTGGAGTACATTGAAATCATGCATGGACGCAAACGCCCAGCGGGATTGATGAATGGTGCCACGCCTCGAGCAACGCAGTTGCCGATTCACGCGAGCATCTTCAACTCCGAAAAGGACGATCAGACCACGCCGGGCACGGTTCTGCAAAAGACATTCTCCAAGCCTCTTCTCAAGCAAATCCAACATCTCATCAAGCGTCAACGGACCGAGTCTCTCCACGAGGAACTCTTCAGCGACTGGACATTTCCCACCATGCCCGGCTCGCATCTCCATCCTCAGAATCCCGTCTTGGAGCTGGTCAAGAGCCTCATGCAAGTCTTGTCGCTCGACAAAACCATCTCCCTCGAAGCCCGGCTCCTCCGCAAGGATCTTTTACACCTCTTCGACATTCGCGAATTCTCCTCCGAAGGCACATTTAGCAATCCCAGCAGCACGCTCTGCATTAAACAACTCTCGTGTCCGCAATGCTGTGTCCCCAAGGACATTGACCTCTGCCGCGATTCCGATCTTGCCCTTCCCACAAGCGGTAATAGCAACAGCAACAACAACAACAACAACAACGAAATCATCTTATCGCCTCAATGCGACAACTGCTCTCACCGATTCGACTTTCTAGCCATCGAGGAGCGCTTACTCAGCGACGTGAGTAAACTCGCGCTGCAGTGGATGTCACAGGATCTCACGTGTAAAAAGTGCAAGCGCGTACGCACGAATGATTTTATGGAGCATTGCGCTTGTGCGGGCGAGTGGATCGGGACAGTTGATAGAGGGACTATTGTGAGGGAATTGAAGGTCTATGAGAGTGTGAGTCGGTACTATGGTTTGAGAATGTTGGAGCGTGTTGTCAAGGGGTTTAGAAGTGGGCTTTGACAAATGAATTGAATTGAATTGAATTGAATTGAATTGAATTGAATTGAATTGAATTGAAATGAAAGGGCCCTAGGGATTGGAGGTTTGGATATACCACATGGCGAAGGAAGACAGGGAATCAAGGAGGTGGCTGATTATTGATGAGTATTTCAAACAACACTGACTGTCACGTATTTCATATAGCTGCTCTACTTCCTACCCTCTAATCCAACGCCCCCCATGTTGCAGATGTAGGCCAAACATCCTACACACCAAATGTCATCCCTACGCTATGCACGCTTTTTATCGTTTGGTTTGTACACATGTGTATGTATATCCCCTCCCCGGGCTGCAGAAGGATACAACTCTTACAACTTCCTCCTCTCACTGATGACTTCATACGTCTGGACCTGATCTCCCACTTGAAATCCTTCCCAACCATCAAATCCCATTCCACATTCCGTGCCCTTGCGCATCTCCGTGACGTCTTTCTTGACGTTTTTGAGAGACGTGATGGAACCTAAAAAGAAGAAGAACAAGTTCGGTCAGTAAGATCAACAACAACAAAGTAGTAGGTGCGGTGCAAGTCCCAACATACCATCATAAATCTTCTCGCTTCCCCTCATAATCCTCACTCGGGACCCTTTACCAACCGTACCGTTTCTCACTTTGCAGCCGGCAATCTTCATCGTCTTGCGTCCTCCCAAGCTGATCTCGAATGCTGCGCTGACTTCGGCTTCGCCTAAGACGCGTTGGCTGACAATCGGGGGGAGTTTCTCTTCTAGCACAGCCTTTACGTCATCCAGGACTCGATAGATGATATTGTTCTCGAGGATCTTGATGCCCCGTGCTTCAGCTTTTCCTTGCATTTGCGGATCAGGAGGTAAGTTGAAAGCGATGATGTGAGCCCCAGCTGCATCGGCGAGTTCGATGTCGCTTTGGTGGACGGGGCCGACTTGGGAGGAGAGGATAGAGGGAGCGATGAGAGGATTGGAGACGGATAAGATGTACGCCGAGACAGCCTCTGCGGAACCGGAAACGTCGGCTTTGATGATGAATGGGACGTCCATCTGTCCTGTTGTTTGTTCTTGTTGAGGAGCATCGAGATTGTCTGGTTTGATGGCAACATCTGCCGTACCACCTTCAGCATTTGCAGTTCGTTGGGCTTGTTTCACAGCTTCAGCGGCTTCGCGTTCTTTTCGCTGGCGTTCAGATGCTCTTCGTCGGGACTCATTGATAGCCTCCATATCAGCTGCAGCCCTTTGCCTTTCGTCGCGCTCTTGTCTGAATTCGGTCACGGAAGTGGCCTTTTGCTCAGTAGGGGCCTCAAGGACTTCATCGCCGGCCATGGGCTGATCTCGCCAGCCATCGACTTCGATAGGCATGCCAGGGCCTACTTTACTCAACTCACGGCCGCCTTCGTTGCGTAAGGTGCGGACGCGCGCCCATGTCTTACCGGCGACGATGACCGCACCTGGTTTGAGAGTCCCGCGACGAACAAGCACTGTGGCGACGCGTCCACGCTCTTTGGTAGTGGCTTCGAGGACCCATCCTTCTACAGGCCCATCTATTTCAGCGCGACGGTCGAGAATCTCGGACAGCGCGACCACAGTTTCTTCAAGTTCGTCCATTCCTTTGCCAGTCTTGCCAGAAACAGGGACGATTTGAGTTTCGCCACCATAATCTTCAATCTCGACACCATGACGAGCAAGGTCTTGCTTGACGCGCTCGATATCAGCTTCCTCTTTGTCGATCTTGTTGATGGCGACAATCATAGGCACTCCGGCAGCTTTGGCGTGCTTGATGGCTTCCAGAGTCTGTGGCTTGACACTATCGTCGGCTGCTACGACCAAAACGACGATATCTGTCACGTTTGCACCGCGTTGTCGCATGGCCAAGAAAGCTGCGTGTCCAGGTGTGTCAAGGAAAGTGATCGTCGTGCCGCTGCTTGCCATCGGAACGCTAAAGGCACCAATGTGCTGAGTGATGCCGCCAGCTTCTCCTGCTGCAACTGATGACTTCCGGAGATAGTCCAGGATGGTAGTCTTGCCGTGATCGACGTGACCCATAATGGTCACAACAGGAGGTCGGGTTGGCAGAAACTGCTGGTCTTCAAGCTCGGGTCTGGGCTTGAGATCGCGCTCCTCTTCCTCGCGCACGCCAGTGTCGATGGTGGGGTCAAAGTTGTACTCCATGGCAATCATACCACTGGTCTCAGAATTCAGCGTCATGCCTGGAAAAACATCATCATAGCCAAGATCTTCCAGACTATCAATGAACTGCTCGTAGCGGACTCCCAGCAGTTGCGAGAGCTGCTGAACACTGACGAATTCAGGTATGGCGATGGGCGTGGCGTCCCCGGCTTTCTTGACTTCACGTTCGCGGCGAGCACTCCTACGTCGTTCTTCTTCTCTGGCCTCTTTCTCGGCTTGACGAGCTGCCTTGCGGGCCCGAAACTTCTCACGAGCTTCAGCTTCCTCGTCCTCGTCTTCGTCATACTCCTGTCTGCCAGCACGTTGAGCTTTGCGGCCAACATCTCTGCTCTTTTCCACTACAACTTCATCTTCTTCAGCGTCCGCCCATCTGCTCTTCCTTGCAGCTTTTCTGCGCGACTGGCGGGTGTCTGGGGCGGGTGCATTCTTGCCTCCTTCCTGGTCGACGTCAAGTCGGTCCGAACGGCGAGCATAGTGAGCGCTAGCGTCGCGGTCCGAGTGAGAATCGTTAACGTCTCGCGCGCGTTCCAAACGTCGCCCTCCTGTAGGCTCAAACCTCTGCGATGAAGCTGACTCGTCCTGCTGCATCAGGCCCCTGTCATGAGCAGGACCAGGCACGAATCGCTTCGTGGAGTCAAATCTGGGCTCGCGACTCGGCTCATATGCCCGCTCAGTCGAGCGGCCAAACCTCTGCGATGAAGCTGACTCGTCCTGCTGCATCAGGCCCCTGTCATGAGCAGGACCAGGCACGAATCGCTTCGTGGAGTCAAATCTGGGCTCGCGACTCGGCTCATATGCCCGCTCAGTCGAGCGGCCTTGGCCATCTCCCAAGGCTGCACGAGGAGCTTTGCTTCGCTCAGGCTCGCGGTTCTCAAAAGGATTGCCTACCCTGTCAGTGCTCTCGAGGCGGCTACCAAGAGTACTGCGGCTTCGACTTCCATCGCTTGGCATGTCGAATGAACTAATATCTGACTTTTGGCAGAAGCGAGCAATGTGGCCCTTTTCGCCACACCTTGCACACGTAGAATCTCTATAGCCTTGGGCGGAACCATCGTACAGTCGGCGTGGGCCTTCTGGTTGCTCCAAGGACGGCGGCTGGGTCGTTCGGGTCTGGATATGATCGCGCGCCTGGCGGGACCGTACTTCCAGTTGCTGCTGTCGCTTTCGCGCGCTCTCGTACTTCAAACGCTCCCCTCGCTCGCGAACATGATTGTCAAAGATGTTGTCGACCCATGAGTCGTCATCGTATTTGATATGGGAGTTGGTCTGCTGTTGCAGAACAGGCGCAGGGTTGGAGGAGAGAGCAGGCTGGGACGGGGACTGCATCGGTTCATAATTTTTCTTGCGCAAATGTTGCCAGTTGGCTGCTGTGCCCTCGTCGAAGGTGGAGGGGGGTTGGTATTCGTCTGCTTTGAAAGGTGTCGCCCTGTAGCCGCTGTCGCCAAGAGATATACTGGGCACTTCAGGCGTACGGACTGGAGGAGTGTGATTTGACCGTTGCGACGAATCTGGCCGAATTTGCGTGCTTACCTGCGGTGCTACTTGTGCAGCCATAGCTGGTGGAGCAGGAGAAGGAGCAGGTGAAGGTTGCCACACCCACTGGCCGCCTTGAGCATGGCCCTCGATTGGCTGCCAAGCAAGCTGTCCGCCTGCAGGAACCATGGAAGGCGGTGGCGGTGGCACTGTTGGTGGCGGCGGCGGCGTTGGGACTGCTGATTGCGGGGGCGGTGGGGAAGGCGCCTCAGGTGCAGCAGGTGGCTGTGGTCGTGCAGATACGGAAGACGAAGAATGTCGATCAATTGCTCCGCGATCTGCATGCTTCTCCTGAGTTCGTTGCGCCTGCTGTGCTTCCTGTGCCAAGGGGGATGACTTGGCATGCTTTGCAGCTGGCGGATCGTCATGTCTTGTCTCAGGGATGACTTCTGCATCATTTTCAAACGAACCGAAAAGGTTTGTGTCCAATGGCTCTTGCTGCTCAAGGCTCTTCAGCATCTGCTCGGTCTGCGGTGGCTGTTGTCTTTGCGGCTGCGGCGCAGGCTCTCCGTCGTCCTCAAAGCGGTCAGATGAGCCAGTGCCTGGTGCAGGCTCTGACGGCTCGCTGCTATAAGAGATAGCAGGTGGTTCGACCAAGGTCTGCTCGTTGGCAGGTGAAAGGTCATGCGCTTCAGGCGCCCCAACATCCAAGAAAGAATTTGAATCTTGTGGTATACTTGATGCTGACGGTGGTTCCGCACCATGTGATTCGGTATAACCGGCTTGATCGAGGAAATGACCATAATCGAAGGCTTCCGAGGCCCCAGTCTCAGTCGATGAAGGCTGCAGCTGTTCTGCTGTCTGTCCTTCACTCTCTTCTTTCTGTAAGCCTGTGTTCCTTGCACCATTGTTGCCTTCCCCGCTGCTAGACTTTGGGCTAGAAACCTCAGTCCCCGGGTCTTGCGAGCCGAGGACCTCTTCTGTCGCATTATAATTGGGCTTAGCACTCGCGTAGTGGGCATCTTGAGGCACTCTCGGCGCGCTCTCGTCCTGGTTATTCGGATTCGGACCCGCTTCCTCGCCTGCCTCGCCCGGCTTCAGCACGCCACTCGCTACATACAGCCTTTGATCCTGGCCGTGTGGCAGCGGTGCCGTTCTTGTGCTACCAGCACCCCAGTCAAACGTTGGTTTAGCAGCAGACTTTGCTGTCGCGGCCGGAGCACCGAATGGATTTGGCACTCTCTGCGGTACATTGGTGACTGTCGTTGAACCCTTTCTGTCACGACTTTGTTCTGCCACCACGTGCTTTCGCACACGTGTGCTGTCTGCGTGGTTCACGTTGCGAGAGTCGGTGCTTTGGAACTGTGGTTCTGCATAGTCTACCATGATTTTTCGAACTCGTTCTGTCACCACGTGCTTTCGCACAACTGTGCTGTCTGCGTGGTTCACGTTGCGAGAGTCGGTGCTTTGGGACTGTGGTTCTGCGTAGTTTACCATGACTTTTCGAACTGGATTGGTCATCCGTCGATTCCTGGAATGCTGCCGTAACGAAACGGGCCCTTGAGCCTGTGGACGATTTGCGAACATAGCCTGGGCCAAAGTCCTGCCTCCCGCCGCCTGGGCAACACTTTCCGAATCTGACGGTCCAAATTTAAGGGTCATCGTTCCAGTCATCCTCGCCTGGTGTGCCGCTTCCTTCTCAATCTTTACCTCCCTAGCCGAATTGGCACGGTTCGCAACGCCCTCCGCTTCCCCCTTCGTTACACTCTCCAGTTTTGCTCGATTCCTGGCCTCTTCCTCCTCCGACAGTCGCTCCTGCACGGCAGCATTTTTCTCATTCTCATGCTGCTGCCTCAATGAGATGCGATTGGCCTTTTCTCTTTGCTCCGACATGGAGAGTGATGAATCCGGGTCGTACCATGGGGGAAGGTTGGCTGATTCGGAGCCATTTTCAAGAGCAGGACTCGGAGGAGCTGATTGAAAGGGAGATCGTGTACTGGAGATGGTCCGTCGTTGGGAAGAGTATGGTAAAGAAGAGGATGAGAAGGAAGCCGAAGTGGCTGCTGGCAGGTCAATGGCGCCCAGTCGACAGGCGCAGAAGATGCAGAGAGACGACACTGACGCTGTCTGCAGTTTCTGGTTAGTGGAAAGGCATATGAGGAGGGAGGAGCCTGGATACATACCCGCAAGACGCGTTGTCTTCTCATCATATACTCCCACGCCCAGACGCTGTATATAAACGCTATATGCAACAAATGCTCAAAGAAACACGCGATTTCCCGTGGTCGACCACTTCTATGATCGGGCACTTCGGGGGTCTTCGGTACGAATGCGAAAGTCTACAGCCATCCATGACGGCGATTACTCAGTTCTAATGCGTCCATATTCATTCCATTTTAGAGAGACATATCCTGTTCTTTGGAATAATTTTCATCTGATTTTGCATAGCCCACCATGTCTCGTCAGGTACGCTTTTCCTCCATCACTTTCGCGAAATGTGCACACCACTAACAGATTCCAGCACATCGTCTCCCACTACACACGTCTGCTCGCCCGCTGGCCCAAAGACGCTCTCCGTCCCGAAAAGACGTTTCAGCAAATCATCCTCGAACCCCGACTGCAAGCTGCTCCCACTGCAAGTCCCGCAGGCGTCACGTCCGAGGTTATCTCATCCCCTTCCGCCACATCTTCGTACGTCAGGAATGAGAACAACGAAGTCAATGCTGCATATCTTTTGCTGGAGAATAGCTTCTCGAAACAATTCCCACCTGAGAAGCGGTTGATGCAACCGAAGAGTAATCCGAAACATTATGAGAACTTGAGAAGAGAGTTGGAGGAGTTACCGAACAGGAGTCTGTGGGGAAACTGGTTGCAGAGGATGAAGAGTATGGTGAGGATGAAGTGAATGATTGACCGGGCAAGAGCGAGGGCAAAGACATGGCATGACGCCTTCGAGGATGTGTGAAGATTTGAGTGCGTGAACTGGGTGTGGGAACAAGTACCATATCTGCCTATAAGGCGTGCCTCAAGCAGGAGAGACTGGACAGCACCACCACATCGGGTGCTTCGACATGGAGCACGTTGATACCATGATTGGGCACACTATATGAAGACCGCGATTGGAAGGTCCCATGGAACTCTCGCGGATGATCCACGTCCCGCCTGTGGCGTCGACGCATGTAGGAAACTTGTCTGCATGTCACGATGGACATCTGAGGGAGACCCATTCCTTGGGATTGTACTATGACTTGTCTCAATGGCGAGATCAGCAATGACAAATCCACGAGTCGCGTTCGCTATAACCTCAGTGCGCCCTCGTCTTCACCTTATTCGCGTCAAAGCATTCTCCTCCTCACTTGGGCCACAGACATCAAACCAAATTTCGCTGGCATTGACAAGATCAGGTTGTTTGGGATGCGGCGCAGGTCCATTTCGTACTCTGTGGCTTCCTTGAGCACAATGCTTACAGCACATCTTCACACTCAGGTCCTAGTGGATCTCTAGCTTCGGCAGTTCTAATTGCCATTCACGCTCGCTCCAAAGTCGCACCTGAAGTCGGAAATGTGGCCAGAATATTGCTTCTTGTAGCTCTGCTATATCCACTGTGCGGCACCATGACGATGATTCACACAAGCTCGCAGCTTCAGCTTCAAACAGGACACACGTCGTCTTGTGTGCTGCAATGGCTGCGAGATGCCCCTGGAGTCTGGTCTGGATGTGCACCAGACGGCTGTCGGTTCTGCTTCGGCCGTTTGTTTGTGCGAGGCCCAAGTGATTCCGTTGAACGAAGAGGGACCAAGAACCTGGAAGCTGTTGTTGTAGAACCCGCGGTATCTTGGAGTACAGCGCACTGCTGCTACCACAATTGAGATTGCTCGATGCTTGAAGTGGGAAACTCGCTAATCGGACGGGCACGATCCAGTTGTCGTGGCGACCTACTTCCATCTCACGGCTGTTGTTTGTTGCTGCCGGCCGCCGATGCACGCGCGTACCTGTACTTTCTTCCTCATAACAAACACAGCAGCCGCTCCCGAGGTCGTCGTCTTCCTCGTTCCTGTGTCTCCTTCGTCTCCTTCGTCTCCTCCTCCTCCTCCTCCTCCTCCTCCTTCTTTCTCCTCCTTCTTCCTCCTCCCGTCTTCTTCCATCCGCACTCCACGCTCGCCCTTCCACTCTCTTCCCTTGTTCCGCTCCGCCATTCCCATCTCCCACACACACAGACGCACACCTCACACACACAATCCGGCGCACACGCACATTACAATACCGCTAGTTCTTCGCAATGCAGTTCAAGAACATTCTCGCCGCCGCCGCTGGCCTGGCTGCTACCTCCGTTTCCGCCGCCGTCGGTGAGGCCGCCCTCGCCCAGACCTCTTTGCCCATTTGGCTGACCCTCTCTCAGCTCGCGACGATGCCGCCGTGATCGTCCATGAGGTCGTCACCTACAGCCCGTCGGTCGTCTACTCGACTCGCGTTCAGACCGTCACGGAATGTGGTGCGGACGTTACCGACTGTCCCGACATCACTGGCGTTCTCACCTCTGTCATTGACAGCACCACCACCATCTGCCCCGTCACAGCCACGGCTATTATGTCCACTAGCGGTGTGCCCAATCCCAGCAACTCGGGCCCACTTCAAACTGTCACCATCACGTTCACCAACTCGAGTACTGCGTGGGCTAGCACCGAGACTGCCCCTGCTCAAGCCTCCAGCGTCACCCTCAGCGGCCTGAGCTCCTCTGGCGCACCAACCTCGAGCAAGCAGCCAGGGGCCACTCTCGCTTCGCCAGAGGAAGCAAGCAAGACGGAGACTACCAGCGCCCCCAAATCGACCTCTTTCGTCTACGCTACCATCACTCTCCCAGCAACCGCCTCGAGCTCTACCAGCGGCCCAAGCAGCTCTGCCAACAGCGTAAGTTTACTGACGAGCTTGACGCCAATGCCGCGCATTTCTGACATCTTCTTAGACTGTTCCGATCACTACAGCAGCTTCGACCTTCTCGACCAACGCGGTCGGTCCAGTAGGTGGCACTGGCGCCCCAAGCGGCACTTTCAGCTACTCGGCCAATGGCACCCTGGCAACTGTAAGCATTCTACGCGTTCGCGAAGCTGCTTGAACAACCTCAGCTCTCCGAGGCTTGCATCGCTGACCAAGTATGCATAGGCGACCACACCTGCCGTGTCTGAGTCGATTGTGCCATTTCTCGGCGCCGCCGCACACGACGTGGGCTCGCCTCTCCTAGTGCTGGCCATGCTGGCTGCATACCCTTTTCTGGTCTAAGGTGTAGAAGACTTTTGAAGTTTACGAGAGAGTACTTGAGCATAGTACATGATCATGACTTTAGGAAAAGACGAAATACCGTCGTAATGAAAGAGTAGCAATTGTATACTATAAGGTAGCATTGCAAGTGAAGTTGCCCGGAGTGGTGGCCGCATCACGACGCGTACATTTCAGCACGGCGCGTATTATGGTCATGACGTCGACGACGAAGCGGGAGGATGAAGGAGCATTGATCACAGACACATCAGCTTCGTATTTCCTGTTGCGCTGAATCCAGTCGTCTTCCACTCGTGTTTGCGGCATCTGCTCATTAATCCTGTTGTCCCATCGAAATAAGATGACCTCCTCCACAGACTCCGGCGTTCCGCCCTTTCATCGCCTCCTCAGCTTCTACTCGAATCGTAACCCTCACGACTCACAGACGATACGACTACAAGACAGCGTCACAGGGAACCTCGCCCTGGGACTCGATTTTCCCGTTGCTTGTGCCGTAGCTCTCGGTCGACATCTCTTCCTCCGCAACGTCGGCTTCTTCAGCTTATCGATTTTTGTCCCCACCATTTCCTGGAGAAGTACCCCTCTTGAAGGCTTACAGGTGGATGCCAAGAAGGATTATACGTGTTCCGAACTGGTGGGTGAGGCCCGAAGACAGAACTTTGGGGTCATGGGCGTTGTGGAGTGTGCGGGCCTGTGGGCTTTGGCGGCTGATGTGAAGAGTGGGTTATTGCGGGCAGAGGATGTGGAGGCGTTTCAGAGAGGAGAGATTCTCCGGACGGTAGCGGAGAGGAGGAGGGATAATCGGGATCAGGTTTTGCCGTTGTGGAGGGGTGGGCCGATTAGTGTTGCTGGGCATAGTTGGGTTGTCGGCAGGGTTTTTGGCGTGGAGGTTTATCGGGAGAAGGAGGATTGAGATGTTGTAAGATTGGTGAGGGAGTCTGGGATGGGTTTACGAGAGATATGGCGATGGAGGAGTTGGGGGCTGGAGGATTGATGGGAAGTACAGAGAACGAAATGAGGTGTTGCGAGACCGGTCCTGGTGGCAGAGATGGATGGGAGGGTGGTATCGAGGTCTTTCCATGGCGATCCTGACTGCGCTCCAGCATACTCTCGAAGACCACGTTGAGCTTACGCACCCGACCCGGGTCTCACCTGCCAGGATGGATAAGCGAGAAAGGAAGCATATGATGATATTACGAGGATGAGAACATGATTTATGAATGATGATTTCGCAATAACTATTCAAGCAGCACGTTGAAGCGCCAAAACTACCAACGTACAGACGAACTGGCAACCCTCTGCCCTTTCTGAAAGAAAAAGAAAATCTAAGCATATTCGACGGCGACCCTCTGACCTTTTCAACAGTCCCTGGTATATTCGGTGGCAACCCTCTGACATTTTCAAAGGTCCCAAGCAAATTCGTTTGTGCATCGCACCTCAATCATCTGGAATGGTTCCTGGTATCTTCTCGTTATTCTCGGACTCCTTCGCAACGAGGAGGCTCTTCCCTCACCGAGCATTCTACGGAGGTCACCTGCCTCTTCAATATCGAAGCTTCGAAGAGTGTCACTCACTCTCGGCCGCGTATCCCATGGTACTCTGGATGTCCCTTCGCTTTGGTCAGCGGACACTCAAAGAGCATGGGCCCTCAGAGGTCGCCTGTGATGGATGGCTGGCTGCCAATCTGCCCAGCCTCGCTGGTCGAGACGAATGCAGGCTGCGATGGTACCATCGTGTACTGCTTGCTAGGTCGGCGTTCTTTCATCTGCCCTGCAGGTCTCATCGTGGGAATCTCCAGCAGCGCCTTATTCAGCCTCAACTTGCCATGAACCTTTTCCAATGGGTTCCTCTCGCCAAGTCCCACTTTGTGATTTTTGGAAGGCTTGGCGGAAGATACTTTCCACCAAACGAAAGCTGCGATGCAGAGACCGACGATTGGGATAAGGAGTAGGAGGATGCGGGGGTCTTGGTGAGATTCGTTGATGATGAAATTGATGATGCTGAAGCCGCCGCAACAGGCGAAAATGACGAGGCCGATGACAATCTTCGTCCCTTGCGGGAGGCTTTTGAGATCTCTTGTCGTTCTCTCAACGGGAATGGTAGTGATCCTCTTCAACCGGGCTACCTTGGCCTTGGTGTTTTTGCGTCTTTCAGCGCGGTTGGGGGGTGCGCCCGCTTTCTGCAGCGAGGGAGTCTTGCCTCTGGCCATGAGTGACGGACGATTTTCGCGATGAAGTTGCGTGCTACGTCGAGTTGTAAAATGGTTGTAAGTTGTGTGGGTGTGGGAAGAAAGAAGTGAAAGTCATATATGGTGGAAGGGGAAGGGAAACCTTGATCACATCGAGGAAGTTTGGTTCCTTTTGCGCTTCCCGAACAACGAAGTGGATATCACGACCGGAAAGGTTCGAGAACGAAGTGGAGTCACGAGAGAAAAAGGCGGGCAGGTAGGTAACCTGGAATATCCGTGACTAAGGTACCGTACCGTACATGTAGCTGCCCAGGTGCTATGACTGACTGGGTGCTACCGGATGCAGTATGGCATCAATCCTCGTCGTCAAAGTCGATTCCTTCCCACCAAAGCACATCTCGAACAGGCTCCGGTCTTGATGCCAAGCTCGATGCACTCGAAACTCGACTCACAGGATGCTGTCGATGTGGTTGCGGTTGTGGCCTCACTCCAGCTGCTGCAGCAAGCATATGAGTCTTGGCTGCAGCTGACTCCCGTCTCTGGGACTTTGACGTCCCCCTCGAACCAGCAGCCACCGTCGTCCCTTGACTGACGTGATGCATCTCCATATCATCATCATCATCACCACCACCACCACCACCACCACCACTCAACTCTCCCCGAGCTCTCGCACGCTCAATCCACCACCATCTAAGCGTCGGTCCCCATCTCCCACCAATATCCACCCCGCGCTTCTGCAATTCACGTTCATCCGGTAATGCCGGAATCTCTCTCGCGACGCGTCGATGAGTTGCAAGATCATCATTGCCCCTGTTCACAAGAATAAAAAAAAAATGTAAGCAAGACTCTCGTCATGATGCCCGACAAAAGCGAAAGGGCACTGCAGCAGCTGTGCCGCAAGGTACATGTGGGAACTCACCCATCCCCTCCTCCTCCTCCTCCTCCTCTTCCCTTGCCAAATCTTCTTCTCTTCCACCACCACCAAACCCCAGCGCCGATTACGACGAGTAGAACTGGGACGATCAGTGCGACTAAAGCGATATTGCCTCTCACTGTGGGTTTGGCAAGATGTTCTTGTTGTTGCGTCGTCGTCGTCGTTGTCCTTGTCGCTCCCACTGCTTCTGCTTCTGCTTCTAGTAGCTGCTTCGGATGAGCTCGGGACAGTACATGCTGTTGCTGCCCCCCTTCTGCTCTCTGACCGAGAAACCCCCCGCCGCAGCTGTCATCGTGTATAGCTACAGCTATCTGTCGAAGTCGCTGTCTTGGAAACATTTTGTTTTTCTTTTCTTTTTCTGTTATATCTTTGACCCCACCCACGTTCGTTCCTTCGTCCCTTCGTTCCTTCGTTGTTGGAAGCAAAGCAAAGCAAAGCAAAGCAAAGCAACAACTCGGTCGACTCCTTTTGTGAGTGAGCCTGCCTGCGGAACGTAACGTATAGACAAGACACCTAAGTAAGAGAAGAGAAAGGAAGAAAAAAATAAAGTAGAGGCAGAGATTAAAATTGATACATAGATGGGTTCAAGTCTAATGTACCACCACATTTTTCTTTCACTTTTTTTTTGGCTGTCTATCTGTCACACATCACACATACACATAAAGACATTCCGTTCCGCAGCCTTCCTTGATCTTGGTAGCTCTCAACTTGTGGGTTCCCCTACCTAACGTAAAGATAGGTAAACACATCTCCCTTCGTAGGGTATGTAGGGTAGACTCGGATGTCGAGGGTCGTGGTTCAGATAACTGGCTACCTATACCTCCCTCCTAGGAGGTAGGAGGAGGTAGGTACCCATGACCCAGGCTCCCGTCCCTCGGAATGTTTTGGTCAGACCCAGACTTGGGGGCCACAAGTACTTGTAGGTAAGTCTGCCTTAACAGAGGCTAATTGTGGAGTGCAAAGTACTCTATTGCAAATGTCTCGCAACGTATTTGATTGTCATTTTCTTTTCCAGCTGTGTACGCTGTCTGTACGCTCCATGATATGCAAAAGCCGCTGTCATTCCTCTGGGAAAGAAGAGAGATATATTCAACGGATGTCTATGCGCCATGCCTCCGCGCCAAAAAGGTCCGGGGTTATGGACGACAATGTGGTATCCAAAAGAAATTCGTTCATTCGTTACGCATCGCCAGAGACTCTTCTCGTCCTTCACCGGCCCGTCTCCCATCCATGCATGGTCGGCAATGAGCTGATCACAGGCGCTAATAATACACTTCATGACGCTAGCCCTCAGAATTACAGTAGAGGGTATCGGTATTGTGTAGTTGGAACCATTCCATCGATCGAGGTGATCGACATTGAGAATGTGTACAGACGTTGGTCTTGCTCAGAAGAGGTGTGCAAAAGACTGTACATGAACTTGCACGAGCATGGGACTGTCAAGCCACTGGCTTCGTAGTGGCCGACGCATGGATCCAGGGCCTTCCGTTTTCAGGATGTGTCTGATCCGGGACGAGATGTGCTCGGTGGGTGTAGTGTCTATCGACAGGATCGACCAATGTTAACTCGCTCCGCTCCTGCGCTTGGGTGTCATCAATTGAGAGATCATCTACACCAAAGTCAGGATAAGGCTCGCCATTCTGCTGCTCGTCATTCTACGCCGCTGCCTCGGGTCCAAAGGTGAAGAAGTCCTCTGGGTTCCACTGATTCTCCACGGCCACGGGAGTGACTTGTCCACTGTCATTCGCATTGTTAGTGGCAGCTCCGCTGCCAAAGTCGACATCAAAGGCGTACTTGGAGTCGCTATTCTCGTTGAACATGCTGTAATCGCCGTTTAGCATGTCAAATCCACTATTGCTGTAATCCATTGCACCTGGGGCGGCGAGCGATGATTGTGGGTCTTGATAAAGTGGTGTGGAGTAGGTGTTGTGCATGTTGTTAGGAGACAGTGTCTGGTCCAGTCCATGTCCATTGGGCAGGCCGGTGCCGGAGTCGCGCTTGTCCGACTTGCTATTCGGATGGTATGAGTAGGTGGATGGCATGGGTAGCCCGTTGGTCATCTGGTAAGGCTGCAGACCAAATGCGCCTTGCTGCCCGTCGACCAGTTGTTGCATATTGGGATCCAGCTTGAATGACAGTGGATTATCCGCCAAAGGTGACGGTAGTGGCTGCCTCGGTGAAGACTGTCGCAGTGCGTGCGATGTAGGAGGCTGGCTGGACGGCGCGCTTCTTGGTCTTTTCCCTGTCGGCAATGACGATGAAGCGGTGGAACCACGTCGCGCCTCTGCCGCCGGCTTTGTATTGATGTGAGCCTGTCGCTGACTCGCAAAGCCTTGTGGTGTGCCTATCGAAGCCGAGCGATCGTGGATGCCTTGCTGAGCAGCCTGCATGTTGTTTTGAAATTGCTGCTGCTGCTGCTGCTGCTGTTGAGGATTCTGTGGCATCATTGGAGTGGTCCCGAATAGTTGGTTGGCGTTGAAACCCTGGTTGGCCTGGTAAGTCTGGTTGGCTTGGTATATGGCCTGGTGTAGATAGTTCCGGACGCCAATTTGGCCTTGCAGATAGCTGTTGACCCGTTCGTTGAACGCACTGTATGCGAAGCTTGGATTCAAGGCGTTGATTCTGCGGTACTGCATCGGTAGGTCGTCGTCCTCTTCCTCGTACATCTCTTCATTCATCACATCCTCCTCCCTCACACGAAGAGACCGGCCAGTGCGCTTCTTGTGGATCTCGGAAGCTCGTCGAGCAGATTCGACGCGAGCCTCAAGGCTGCGATCGCTTCGTCGCGAAGCTGCGATGTAGGCCCTGTGAGGTGGTGATCAGCATCATCTCCATATCGAGTCGTTTGATGCGCGTCGCTGTACCTCTCTTGATTTTCTTCGTGGGTTCGCTCAGTCTTCACGGGCTTCACGACCGGCATAGTGCGAATGGGCGGCATAATTGCCTAGATGGCAGCCGAAGGTAAAATGAATATGGCCCAAGAGGACTGTAGCAGGCGCTGAATCAGCAGGAGAAGGCGGAGGAGGAGGAGGAGGAGGAGGAGGAGGAGGAGGAGGAGGAGGAGGGCGGCTTACAGGGTGAGTGAGTGAGAGGCGATTATTCGAGCTCGATGGTTATCGAAGATGCAGCTTCCAGGATCACAGCTGGTTCCTCGTGATGCGGGGCGATAGCGGCGGAAACGAAGTTGCTCCCGTAGTGCGGATCGGGTGTTGGGTATCGCGCGAAGGCCAGTCGTGCTATCGTCCGGGGATAGATATCGGCTGTTTATACCTCCTAGTGGCACATGCGGTGGCGATGCTGCAGCAAGGAAAAGGTGAAGTAAAATGATGAAGTGAAGTGCAGTGAGATGGGAAGTGTAAATGTAGGTGGGTAGGTAGGTAGGTAGGTAGGTAGGTTAGGTAGGTTAGGTAGGTAGGTAGGTAGGTAGTGGCGATGTGGCGATGGGGTGAAGAGGACGGGAGAGCTGGACTGCTGGAGCTGGAGAAGGCGCGTCTGGAAGAAGAGAAGGAACGACTTGGAAGTTAGCTCTTCCCGCTTCCGGCTACGTACCTTCCCTTCTGGTGACGAGCTTAGCGGGGGACACGGTCATTGGCTAGTGGGCCGATGCTGCTCCGCTCCGCCCTTGGAATTGCCAGAGCTTACTAACCTTTTTACTTTATACTAGACAGGTAACGACCTAACGCTACGTCGCTACCTCCTCCCTCCTCCTTCCTCCCTCCTTCCTCCTAGGAGCTTGTACAGTAGCTAGCTGGCTGCCTGCACGGCTATCTGTAATCGTCGCAGTGGGCCCCGATTGACTACCCGATCCGAGCTACCCGACGCCGCTAGACATCTCCTCCCTCCTACCTCCTAGGAGGTACATGTACTTACTGCGGTACCCGTCGTCAGATTGTGTGACGCTGCGGCCTCGCTGCCGACATACATACACCATCTCGTACCACCTCCTCCGCCCTCTGCAGAACAGAACCTGCCTACCGAGCTTGTGCAGTAGTAGTCAGTCTAACACTACGCGGCGTCAGCCCCCGAGCGTGGTATCCAGACCTGATAGTTGCTAGGAGGTACCTTACCTACCTCCTGTACATAATATCCATCTTCTGATGCAATCAATTTACACTCGCAGCGCAGGCAATATCGATACATACCTCCTAGTTTGTAAAGATATGCACCTCGCCGCTTTCTTGCACATGGTGTGTCAGGCACACCATGTGCAGAAAAGCGGGCCTGCTTCCGGTATTCTCCAGCGCAACGGTTACGATGCCACGCCGTCTGCTCCATCCAATCTTGCGTGGAGAGGGTCCGTCTCGTATACAACTGATTCTCTACAGGCCTAGGAGGTACCGCCAGCGACATACCGCGGACGTACCTCCTACGTGTAGCTCCTAGGAGGTAGTAGGCTCTTCATCACCCTGCCGCCTTTCAAGCTGGAGTGGTACGTACCGTCCGTCAGGAGACAAGTGTGCAAGAGCCTCGAGATTGAGACCTCTTTCTCGATCGTGCTACATCCATGCTAGTCCGAATAGTGCATAGTGCATTCTCGTGCGTCCTCGGTGGAGCAATGATAGTCAAGATCTCACGGACTGGCTTCTCGCGTATCTTGGTTGTGAGATCGATCCACTGAGCTTAAATTTGATTCGTGTCCGCGCAGAAGGAAACCAGGGAGGCCCTTGCGATGTCACTCTTACTCTCCTTTCAGTAGTATCCCGAGTATGTACTTTAGGTACAACCTAGGTAGGTAGGTAGGTATGCATTCTCTCGGTCAGCGCACCGGAGATAACATGTCAGATCACCTCCCTACCTCCACCTCTAGCGAGCCGAGCTGACGCTTGAACATGTATGTGATAGTAGTGTGCAATTGATGAGAGGACCACCGACATACCTCCTAGGACTTGGAAGTTGGGCCCGCAGCAGTGTCGCACACAAACAGCGGAGTCTCAGCCGGTCCTCGGTAGGAGGTAGCGTACCTTAATGTACCTCCTACAGACAGGCGAAGCACATGGCCGCCACCCCTCACTCCTCTGGCGTCCCGTCATGTCATTGGCGTTCAGCCGTGTGCTATCCCTCGCAGATGTGTGCTGCGGTGGGCGGTATGTATGTACCTCCTAGGAGGTATGCCCCCAAGTCCAGAGAAAGAAGAGAATGTCGAGGGGAAAGACATATGATGTCCTCTCACTGGCACCGCTACCAAGCTGCTGGACGGCCAGGTGATATCCGCTCCGCTCCGCTCCGCCCCGCCCGTTCTAGGACTCGCGCTGATCGAGCAGTTCGCACACATTTCGTCTCTCGCGTGGCTGTCTGTACCTCCTAGGAGGTACGAGCTACGAGCTAACACACGAGGCGAATTTTCAAACTCACGTGAGTCAGAAGTTGTCAAAGTACAGCAAAACTACCTCCTACCTACCTTACCTACTTACCTAACACTTTCCTCTTGCAGTTCCTACAAGCAGTTGAGCCAGAGCCAGCCCGACTTATCCAAGCTACAAGTACATACCTCCTAGTGGGTTAAGCACAGATCCGACAGCACAGGGGGCAATGTACAGCGAGTGATATTGATCGTACAAAGGAGAGCCAGTCTTGTCCACCCCAAAAGCTTCTGTACCGTACCCTATACTACTCACCCCAGCCGCTTTCTGAACGTACACCCTAAAACTCGTACAGATCCAAGCAAACGCCCAGTCTCAGCACTACATGTACTGTACAAGAAACATATCTTCTCCCTCACACCCTTCTCCCTCACATCCTCACCCTCACACCCTCACCCTCACACCCTCAACCTCACACCCTCAACCTCACACCCTCAACCTTCCCCTCCCTCACCCTCTTCGCTTGCCAAACGCACAACCCACCCAAACATGTACCGGATTCAAATTCGCATTTCCCGTCTCAGCACTAAATACCACAAAAAATGTATTCATTAGCAAACGGGAAAAAAAAGCTTCGGGGGAAGGACAAGTAAGTGAGAGGCCGGCCATACACTTGAGTCGCAAGGGCACTATAACGAAAGTTAGCACTTGTTTTTTTTATTTCTTTTTATAACAGCATTGTGTTGAAGAAAAGCAAAGAACTTACCCCGTTACATCCTGAAGTAGGATCATACTCGCATTTGATGGGTCCGGAGCCACATTGGCCTGGGGCTGCGTATCTGTAGCAACAGCTACTAGTAGTTCTCTCGAGTAGAAACCCTGGCGAAGATACTACCAGGTGGACGAGAGAGAGGATGATAAGAGCAGAGAGGCGCATGTTGTTGTTGGTGTTGTTGTTGTTGTTGTTGTTGTTGGTGTTCGGTAAGAGAGGTAAAGGGTATGTTGTTGTTCGTTGCGAGAGGTATCTGATATATATTGAAATCGATGTGGATTCTAGAGGGATGTGATTAATAGGAGTGTAGAGAAGTGAGGAGAATGGACAGATCTTATCTAGTGCGCCCCCTATCCCTAGAGTAGTAGGGTATACATACGCAGTATAGCCTGTACAGGTATTCTTCTGTGTTGGTAGTTGGTACTACATATACTTAGTGAAATAATCACATGGATGTCAAATGATTACATGGATGTCAAATGATTACATGTATGTCAAATGATTATATGGATGTCAAATGATTACATGGATGTCAAATGATCACATGGATACAGTGTTGTTCAAAAACTAGGTGCCTTATATAACTACATCCTCCTACCCTGGTAACTAAGCTTAGCTACCTAGACAGTAACGGCAGATTTGGCAATGGGCTAAATAGATCTCCTTGTCCTTGTCGCAACTCGTCTCTGGTAGTTGGTACTACATATACTTGGTGAAATAATCACATGGATGTCAAATGATTACATGGATGTCAAATGATTATATAGATGTCAAATGATTACATGGATGTTAAATGATTACATGGATGCAGTGTTGTTCAAAAACTAGGTGCCTCATATAACTACATCCTCCTACCCTGGTGACTAAGCTTAGCTACCTAGACAGTAACGGCAGATTTGGCAATGGGCTAAATAGATCTCCTTATCCTTGTCGCAACTCGTCTCCTTCTCCTTCTCCTTCTGCTTCTCCTTGTCGTGTCCTTCTCCTTGTCCTTCTCCTTGTCCTTCTCCTTGTCCTTCTCCTTGTCCTTCTCCTTGTCCTTCTCCTTGTCCTTCTCCTTGTCCTTCTCCTTGTCCTTCTCCTTGTCCTTCTCCTTGTCCTTCTCCTTGTCCTTCTCCTTGTCCTTCTCCTTGTCCTTCTCCTTGTCCTTCTCCTTGTCCCTCTCTTTATACATCTCTTTATACATCTCTTCTCTCCTCCTAGTCGTTCTCCTTATCCCCCTCTCTATCTCTTCCCTTCTCCTTGTCCCTCTCTTCCCTTCTCTCCTCTTCTCTCCTCTTCTCTACTCTACTCTTCTCTGCTCTCTTCCCTCTTCTCTCCTCTCCTCTCCTCTACTCTGCTCTTCTCTTTGTACTTCTCTTCTCTTCTCCTCTCTTTTCTCTCTGCCCTTCCTTTCTAAATTTCGTCTAATCCGCAAAGACGTCCTAGATCCTGGTTCCACACGTCGAGGAGCATTACACCGAGGTAATGGATCAATACATTCGAGTATATGTATGAATGAATGTGACTTGGCCCTGGATTTGGCCCTGTAGACGAGTGTTTGGGCACTTTGTGCATTTACGCCTAGTACAAGGGTCGCAATATGGTCAAATGTATATCCAGCGATAGTATAGAGTGTGAGGATTGCAACGCGGGTATCATGATCGATTTCCATAGTGTGTCGAGTGAGTATGTAGTGTAGAAAGTTGGTATACCCCCTGGTTGAGGTGATGGATTTATGCCAAGAAGACAGATGGTACATGTAGGCAGGTAGGTACCTAGCAAGCAACGCTTTGTAATCGATTGCCACTCCTCCCGTCCTCCTCAGGCTTAGCGGGCAGTGACCCTCACGTTTTCGAAATGTCTACGAAGTCGGCAGGCTTGTCCTACCTCCTACCACTACATGTATAGGTCCGCTAGAGATGCAGAAAGGTGATGCAACTCACCTCCAAGTCGGGCTTGAGACGAAGAGCTGTCCTGTCTTCGGAAATCTTTTACAAAACCCGTGCAAGTCTGCACTCTGCAGCCACTACATGTAGTCACACGAACAGCAGCCGAAGTCTCTCCTCGGGTCTGATCAAGGGTGCCCTAACAATATGTTTGGCAGTATCGGTAGAGTAGGTAATAATCAGGCTTGAAGGAGCCACAAAGTACCTATGATAGATGTGTTTGCAATATTTGCTTTTGTCTTTCTGCTCTTCTTATCATCATCATCATCATCAGTACATACATGTATCATTATCATTAGCATTATCATTATCATTATTATCATCATCATCATCATCATCATCATCATCATCATCATCATCATCATCATCATCATCATCATCAAGGCCTTCATCTCACCATCGTGATCCTCACAATGCCAAATATCTCTTCACGCCTCCAGCACCTTGGTCTGGTCCGAGGGAGAGGGGAATGGTCCAGGCTGAAGACCTTGTCTCGCGAATCCATGTCAGAGCACGTCGCGTGACAGGAACCCAACGGCGTGCCGCATGACGTCTGGGCGCTATGCTATGCGCTGGAGAAGATCTGTAGTCATGCCTCTCTACAACAATATACACAATCGTCTGTAAAGTGCCGAATTCTGCCGTATACCTACCTTACCTAGGTACGCTGAAAGTGGAGCATCGACCGACGGAGAGAAGTTGCAACCCGCTGGTGACCGCATCACCACTTCGCAACGAACATCAGTGGCGAGGCAACTGAACAGGCCGTGAAATTGAACGGGCAAGATACAAACACAATTTAAGCAGACCTACCATAAACAAGCAGACAAATATCAACATCGCCCTCTACCGCCGCATCGTCATATCCCCGCCCGCGACGTCCCGGTCATCACCCCCACCAATACCAATCACACACCTCTACCACACCAGTCTCGATCGCAACGATGGGCTCCTTCATAACCAACCTCTGGGAGAGTGTCTTCACGCCCGGCACCACGCCCACCCTCCTCATCGCAACCAACGTCACCTTTGCTTCCTTACAAGTCCTCCTCTTCGGCCTGCTTATCGCAACTTACAGTATACACTTTGCCGTCTTATCCGTACTCTGCGGAGGCCTTTGGTATAGCATCAACTGGTTCGCGATGGAATTACAAGCGGCACAGCGAGCAGAGGATGAGGCGGAGAGGTTGAGGAAACGGAAAGCTTCCTCTGCGGAGGAGAAGCGGGGCGAAGTTGGTGATGCGGACGATGAGGGGGAGGATACAGAGGTGGAGGGAGCTGGCGGGATCAAAGGCCTGGGGGGCAGTACGGCTAGTTTCTGTGGTGAGGGAGAGCTGGTGGGTGGTGCTGGTGGGTTTACTGGAGAGCGAGTCGCACAGACAGCTGCACAGGATCCGGTTGTGGGGACCACGACGAGTGGAGTGCAGGCCGATATGAAAGAGACGAGGCAGAGACTGACCACCAAGGCCGATCTTTCGAGTAGCGAATTCAGCACGGATTCTGAATGGGAGAAGGTCAGTTGAGGAGGAGATCTCACTGCGATCAGTGAATGAGATGGGCGCTGGCTGTAATGAGGTCGAACCCGTCACGATACCCATACTGCTTTTTGAAGACCACTGAACTATGTCCTCTTCGTGATCCTCGTCCGTTCGTTGTTTCTCCATGTAGCGCAGATTGTCTTCACGACTACCATCCACATCTACATGTATCACGTGCGCGATGCGGAATAGAGTTCGGGAGGCTCCCGCTCGACGTCGCGAAACTTGAAAGTCTTGGGGAAGCAAGCGCGACAACTCACCAACCTACCAACATCTGCCCGACCGCGACCCAGCTCACCAACATACCAAAGTCGTCCCAACAGCCACCCAGCCTGCACCTCCAAGCACCTTTTCTCGCGATATCGGAAGCGGCTCCAAAGCTGCGCGTCCGCCAGCATGAAGCTCGTCAGGTGAGACACTCTCTTGCTCACATCGCAAGCCTGCTGGCTCATGCTGAACGAAACTCGTCCAAGGCAAGCGAAAGAGCCTGACTGACAGGCATGGTAGGTTCTTGATGAAATGCTCGAACGAGACGGTCACCATTGAGCTCAAGACTGGTAAGTTGAGACGGGGCCACACCGCACCACATCTCGCGCAGACAGCTAACCACATTCTCCCTCCTTCAGGCACAATCGTACAAGGCACGATCGCCAGTGTCTCTCCGCAGATGAACACCAACCTCCGCAACGCCAAGATGACTCCTAAAGGCGGTAGTCAAATCAGCCTCGACCATGTCTCGATTCGAGGCTCAGAGATCCGATACTACATTCTACCAGACTCGCTGCCGCTCGACACGTTGCTGATTGACGATACGCCGAAGCCCAAGAACAAGGCGAGAAAGGAGCAGGACAGATCCGCTGCGCCAGGTGGTAGAGGTGGTGGAATGCGCGGTGGGAGAGGACGTGGCGGATTCCGTGGCGATCGCGGTGGAGGCAGAGGGCGAGGACGGGGTCGCGGATTCTAAGCTGGTTCGTGATGCACTTTTGGGACTATTGGGAGAGATTGGAGTGGAAACTGGCGCGATGCTATGTGTCAGACTTGCGACCATGCGCGCATACATGGTCGTGTGCTAGGGCTCCAGTTGTCGCGAGAAGGACGGAGTTCAGGCGCGGGACTGGTTCGCTCGATTCTTTGCACGGCAAGAATCACGGCGCGGCGATGCGATGATGTACCATACGGACTCGAAAAGCTGGTATGAAACGAATATCAACCATGACATGAATACCATTGGACGCCGGGCATCTCTGTTGAACCAGCGGGGCATTCTGCTGCGACTGTGAATGCCATATCCCGTACCGCTATGTTAACCAGTAGTCCCAGATGATATGACATGAACACAATTGGACGCAAACACAATTGGACGTCGGGTCCCCATCTCTATTGAACGCGCGCGCGCGCATTCTCCTCCGACTGTGAATGCTATATATATCCAGTAAGTACCGCTATACTAACTACTAGTCATCCTAGATATTAAAAACAAAATCCCTCTTCTACTAAATGTAAGAAGAAAAATGAAACCCACTCCTAACGAATCTTGGATTCGCGTGGAAAGGGGTAAGCTGGTCCTTTGTTTTTTTGTTGTGTCTAGCTAGTAGCGAGGAGGAGGAGGAGGATGAGGAGGAGGAGGAGGATAAGGGTAGTAAAGGTAGTAAAGAGGCACTAGATTTCGCGCAAGCGTAATATTGCTACTACTACGGATACTACTACTAATATTGCTAATAATAAGGGCGAGGATACCGACGTAGAGGCGCCGCTAAAGAAGAAGCCGAAGATTGTATAGAAGCGGGTAGAAGAAAACTGCGAAGAGGCCGCCGAAGACGACGACGAGAGCGACGCTGACGATAGTAGCGACGAGGACTATATTGGAGAGAAGAGAACGACGACGAAGATAAGGAGTAAAGGGGTAGGCTAACTTAAACCTCGGAGCTCGACCTCGATACTATATTCTTTTTTTCTTTAGTCTTCTCTAATTGTCTCTTACTAACCTTACTACTAAATATACTATCTAGGTAATATTTGAGAAGTCTTTTTAAGATTTAGAGATAGACTAGCAATCAAGAGTTACTCGTTATATATATATATATCGTATATATTATAGCTACCGTTCTAGTTTCAAAAAGCATACCATCTTCCCTCGTACCCCTAAATCCTCCTTTACACTCTCCTATCTTCATCTCCCCTTACCTCACCACCCCTCCCCCTCGGCCTCAACCTCAAAAACATTCCATCTCTCGGCTTCGTCGTCACCACCCCATGCGGCACAACCTCCTCCTCAGGCTTCGCAAGTTCCAATTCAAACCTCCCTACCAGCGCAGCAACCAAACATCTCAATTCCGCTTTGGCAAACCCCTGTCCAATACAACTTCTGGGACCGTGCAAAAATGTCAAACTATCGT
Source organism: Sphaerulina populicola P02.02b (assembly GCA_000291705.1). Classification (NCBI taxonomy): domain Eukaryota; kingdom Fungi; phylum Ascomycota; class Dothideomycetes; order Mycosphaerellales; family Mycosphaerellaceae; genus Sphaerulina; species Sphaerulina populicola. Next base: position 46,653 of record JH792523.1, read on the forward strand.
AATTACTCGTCGCGCCTCCGTGGTTGTTTGCTCGGGATTCTCCCGTCGTAGGATCAATATCGATCCAGCGGTGTGGGAGAAACGAATCGGCTGAGGGGCCCCAGGAGCTGGGGTTGCGGTTGATGGCCCAGGGGGAGAGGATGAATTGGGTGTCTGCTGGGATGTGCTGGCCGAGGAGGGTGACGGGGCGGGGGTTGGTACGGACGGTCATAGGGACGGTGGGGTAGAGGCGGAGAGCTTCGTTGCAGACGCCGTTAAGGAGAGGGGCGGATTCGAATTTCGAGGCGAGGTCGGAGTCGGAGTCGGCGTCGGAGGAGGAGGAGATGGTTTGGTGGGGGGAGGGGAGGGTGGAGCGGATTTCTTCGCAGAGGGCTTTTTGAATGTCGGGGTGTTTGGCGACGAGGTAGGCGGTCCATGTGAGGGCGGAAGAGGTGGTTTCGTGGCCGGCGGCGAGGAAGGTGAGGAGTTGGTCGACGAGTTGAACATCGGAGAAGTTGTTGGATCGGATGCAGAGGGAGAGAATGTCCTTGTGGCTCTCGGATTCGGTCTTGATCATTTCCTTCTTTTCGGCGATGAGTTTCAGGCAGATATTGGTCAATGTGTCGGTAATGTACTTGGTACGGGAATTGAGCTGCAGTGGCAGACTCCGAATGAGCTTGGCTGGGCCCAGGATCTGGCCAGCAAAGTACACTTGCTTCTCAAAGGAAGGCTCCAGAAGCTCTTCGTAAACCTTGACCAGTGGATCGTCGCTGTTTTTCAGTGACTGGAAGTCCCGACCCATCGCTGCCAGACCAATAATGTCGACGGTGACTTTGGTGGCCCAGTGGTTGATTTCCACAACCGACGTCTTGCTATCTGCAGACTCGGGGGACTCGACAACTTGCTGGCTGATACCTTGCATCATCTGCACCGACTTGGTCCAGAAGATTGGATACAGTTCCTTGATATGTCGAAAGCTAAAGACGGGCATCAGATTCTTGCGCAGGAACTTGTGCGAGTCTCCCTCAACAATGATCAATCCATCTCCCAGAATCTGTCGCAGGAAGTTTCGCAACGGCGCAGGCTTCTCAAACTCGTAGGGTTTGGTGACCAAAATCTCCTGGAGTGCTTTGGGACTGACGACGAGCAGGCGATCAGAGTAAAAGAAGCCACGGAAGTGGATCAGGCCTTCGTTGGGGATCGTCTTCATCCATTTCAAGTGAGTGGTACCAGCAGGCTTCTCAAAAAGGGTGAGGCCATGGGCAATCAAAGGGAGTGTGCCCTGTGGTGGTGTCTGTTAGTGAGGGCAAAGAAAAGAAAAAAA
>JH792523.1:55133-65942 GCA_000291705.1 Sphaerulina populicola P02.02b
GTCTAGTAGATATTATATATGTATATGCTAACTCATATATGTGTCTGTTTGTATCAAACAGATCTTATAAGTTATATATTACGTAGTTTGGAAGTTACTTAAGTTATATATACTAACATACTCTAGGTCAGACACCTAATATACCTAGGTTATATAATATGCCTAATATGCCTAGTATGCCTAGGGTATCCGATATATCTAATATGTCTTACGTACGTAGGTCAGCTAATATAGGTCAGCTAATATAGATTAGCTAATATGCCCGAGATACCTAGTATGCCTAAGTTCTATAGTTCTATTAACATCCCCCTACCTTAGTACTAAGGTATCAATCCAATCCGGCTAATAAGAGCGCTCGAAAAGGGTGTTAGTTGTTATAGGTATTGTTTTATTACTGCAATCGACTCTTTACTATAATCGTGAAGTCGTATAGTCGAGCGGTCGTATAATCGACTCGTTACTGCCATCGTGCAGTAGTCACTACTGCCCGCCCTCGTATACCCTAAGAGCCTTTCTGAACTCTACGAATACTAGTCGTAGTAGTAGCTTCGTAAGGCTATCTGCGACTATACGGTTCGTCGGTGTCTATTGAATATCTACCTCTTTATTTTCTATCTTCTCGTACTGCTAGCGCTCTTGAATAGCGATGTGTTTTGTCCGCGAGTAATAGGCCTATAGGTTCTTCGCGAGTGCGATTACCCCCGCGTTATCCCCGAAAATCACTATCGCCTACGCCTGCTCTTTACCTAGTTGTTCTAATAACCGTCGCAGCTATATCGCCTCTTTATATGCTTGGGTCTAGCCTATTAGTTCGGCTTCGTAGGTAGAAAGTGCTACCGTAGGCTATCGTTTCGAGCTCTACGTAATAGCGCCGCTGCCTAGGTTGAACGTATAACCGGCGGTTGATCGTCTCGTATCGGTGTTACCGGCCTAATCGGAGTCGGTATAGCCGTAAAGATCGGTAAGTTCGCCCGTAAATGTAAGTTTGTAGTAAATAGTACTACGGAGATAACGGAAGATGTCCGTTACTACTACGTAGTGTTCGGTCGTCGGGTTACTAGCGAATCGACTTACTACTAACACTACGTATACAATGTCTAGTCGTATACCTAGTATCGTATATATAAGTGAACCTACTACGCTCTAGTATTTAGTACGGAATGCGTCGGTAGCTTGATAGCCGTTCGGTACGGGTATTAGTTTTCGGCTCGGATCGAGTAGAATAGCTTTGATCTTTACGTTGTTCTATATATCGTATCTCTTTAAGAACTGCTCGATGTAGTTACTCTAACTTAGGTAAATAGTACGTATAGCGCGGTTACGTTTGATCGTTATACCTAAGTAGTAATAGTATAGCCCTAGGTCGCTTATCTCGAATCGATTACTAAGGTGTTTCTTTACGCTATTGATTTCCGTAATGTATAGACCTACAATAAGTAAGTCATCTACGTAGACTGCGATGAATGTCTTACCCTTTACGAACATACTTATATCTGCGTCTAGAGTAGTAAATCCGGCCGCTTCTAGGTACGTAGTTAATGTAGCGTACTAAATACGAGGTAACTGTCGGAGTCCGTAAAGCGCTTTAAGTAGTAAACAGACGTTGTTAGTTCCGTCGGTGAATCCGTCCGGTTGTTCTATATAGATAGGCTCTTTACTATCGAGGGTACCGTAAAGAAACGCTGTCTTTACGTCTATCTGCTCGATTTCGTAGTCTCTAGCTGCAGCGATAGCGAATAGTGCCTTGTAGCTTATCGGCTTTACGACTAACGCGTAGGTTTCGAGGTATTCACTGTCTTGTATAAACCCTTTTACTACCTAGCGGCACTTATACTTTACTATATTACCAATTCGTTTAATTTTAAATACCTACCTACCTTTAAGGATCTTACTATTAGCTTCTAATCGTTTGATTACTCGCTATACCGCGTTGCGCTATAGTGAACGGTATTCGTCGTCTAGTGCGGGCTTCTAGTTACTCTATCTACCGCTACGGAGCTTAGCGTCGTCGTATATAGACGGCTCGTACGGCTCTATAGCTAGTAAATAGCTTATAAGTGTAAGAAGTAGTAGGTTGAATTAGGCGGTATCGTTAGTAGCGTTACTTTCGTATTGCTAGTAGAGGTATCTCGGTTTGCGCTATCGTTTGCCTTCTTGAATAAGTTCGGCTATCGGTGCGTTAATACCGATTGTTTTGGGTCGTATATTTGATACGTACCCCGGAGGTATAGATAGTAGTAATTGCTCGTAGCCTAACTATAGTGACTCGTAGTCTCGTAACTCGTAGTTCGTAGACTCGTAGTTCGTAGACTCGTAGTTCGTAGACTCGTAGCCTGTCTATAGTAACTCGTAGCTATAGTAACTGTCGCTCGTTATAGGGCGAGTTCTTTTTGATAATAGTAGGTAACCTATTGCTAGTCGTTTTGAGGATAGACCCGCTTTTTCTAGTAACCCCCCGGATTTGGCCGGGGTGTTAGCGGAAGTAATTGGTTGTTAAGTAGAAGTAATTGGTTGTTAAGCTGTTTCTTTGTCTCCCCCTAGCTCTACTACTATATTATCTGCGTCGTTACTATCGCTCGTAGTAACGCTAGTATAGTTAGGGTATAGTTCATCGAAGTCTACGTCGAAGCGCTATTATAGACGCCTAGGGTTCTCGGAAGTAACGAGGTAGTGCCCGTTACCTTTAAACCCTAGTAACTATTCGATTCTAGCCTTAGTACTAATTAACTTGTTTATATCGGCAGTTAATCGATAGACGTATACTTTGTAGCCGATAATTCGTATATTAGCGAGGTACGGTTTATTGCCTATCTATACCTCGTATAGAGTGACTATCAATCTGCGATATAGTAATCGGTTCCGTAAGTACGTAATTCCGTGTTCGATTACTAAGGACTAGTAACGTAGGTCAAGGTTTAGTGAATGTAGTATAGTAGACTGCGTTTTCTGTTCGATTACTTTGTTGTAGGCTTCGGCGATACCGTTCTACTAGTATTGTTCGGTACTAGACAGGTATAACGTAATCCCCCTATTTCGGAGCTATCTAAGGTAACTATCGCTTATATTCTTACCCCCCCTATCTTAGATAAGAAGGGTCGTAAAGCATTCGGGGGTACTGTTCGTAGTAATGAATTCTTGGATAGTAACTAGCGCGTCGGAGCGTCGTTGAATTGGTTTAGTAACTCCCTATTAGCTCTAGTTATCAATAATACTAACAAAGTACTTGCAACTATCGAATAATTCAATTGGCGTATATACTACGTCGGTGTAAATAACGTCCATTTTGTAACGTCCGCGCGGAAGGTAATAGTTGTATAGTTTCGATAACTATCGTCCGAGTACGCAACTTTCACAAATATAGTAACTATCGTCGCGTATTGTCTCTATTCTAGTAGCTATAGTTCGGAGCTTAATTAGGCCGCGCTCGCTAAGATGTACTATTCGCTCGTACTATAATCGGAGTGATTTATCTATAGAGTAGGCAGCTCCGTAGAAACCGGTAACTAGTAGTTAAGATAGTTATTCTTAGTGTATGTCTAGTATTAACAGTCCGCTAGTAATAGTAGCGGTGAACTCGTTACCTCCGTATGCTTGTATAAAGCTAAGGCCGTTACTAGTTTTCGTAATGTTCTAGATGTATAGCTACATAGCGTTAAGTAATAGAAGGTTAATACCGGCGCTTAGTGAATACTACGTATTAGGTATCTAGATCTACCGACTATTTCGGTATCGGATCCGTAGCGTACCTTAACCAATTAGTGTAAGCTTCGCGCCGCTAATACTATTCGACTCTACTATAGAATCGATAGTGTCGTAGGTTCCGCCGATGAATAGATCCTTGCGGCCGACGAGTAATCCAGTCGCTCTACTATCGAGAATGAAGTAGTCGTAGAGGTTAATACCTCGGTGAATAGCTATATATTTACGAGTGTCGTCGTAGGAAGTAAAGTATATTGCTTCACCTATTAGTAATACGTTATAACGTTCCTCGCTCTTCGTAGCTGCTGCCTTGTCTCCGAAGACAGCGTCGTCGGTAGTTTTTCGCTTTTTGTCCGAAGTAGTAGCGGCGGTAGCGGTATTATTGTTTCGATCGATCTACCCCTAAGGTGCCTTACTAGCGTCTACGGTCTAGTATATACCCTTGTGTCGTTTGCTATAGTGTTTATAGACAGGGTAATCGAAGGTTCGTCGCTACTAGTTGTAGAGCGCTATATTACTGTCGCTCTGAATCCGACTAGCGTATTCTTCTACCTTTCTTCGTACGACTACTAGGCTGACTACTGCCTACGGTATACTATTAATAACTATCGGAACTAGTAAGTACTATAGGTTAAAGGCAGTAATGAATTCTTTGAACGCGTTACTTAGTCCGCTAAGGTAAGCCTACACTAGGTATGACTCTAGCAGTGCTAGTCGATCGTAAATAGCGACTATTCTATCGTAAAGTTCGGTAAACTTAGCGCTATAGTCGGAAATATTGGTACAGCTAGCGAGTAAGAGTGTCGTAAAGCTGTAACATAGTTCTTAGTAGCGGCCTGATCCGGCAATCTCGAATTCGGGTCGTAAACGTATATCGATAGTAGTAAGAATAGGTTCGTAAATTGCTTCGGCTATTTCGAGAAGTAACCGAGCGATTAGACTATAGTATTCCTTTACTAGCGCGTAAGCGCCGAGTTGTTTCTCGCTCTAGCTCTCGAGCCGCTATTCGTAGGCTTCGTTACTCTCGGCGGGTATCGTTACTACTAGAGTGTTGTCGGTAGCTAGTGTAACGATAACTTCTGTTCGCTTAATAGGTATAAATTTGCCGGTCGAGACAGTAGTACTATAACTACTAAGGATGATTTTGTTAACAATGCGCGAGCGCTAGAGTGTCTACTATAGTAGGCTATTAAGGCGAGTGAGTAGTAGCGATCGTATGTTATTAGATATAGTAATAGTAATAGAGCTGTCGATAGTAAAGTATACAAGGAGGTAGTTGATAATCGTAAGGAGCGTAATGAGCGTAATAAGCGTAATAAGCGTAATAAGCGTAATGAGCGTAGTCGTAATAGAAGTATATACTATTCGAGTATTAGTATCGATTGTCTCTTTACGTAGATATAGATTGTTATCGTCGTCGCTATTGTCTCTCGCTTATATCCGATTGATTTATGTATCCGTAATTCGTATTACTACGTAACTCTATTTTTCTTGGTTAGGTATTGTAAATCGGTCGGTTTCCGCTATTTGCTACATATCGGTCTATTTCTGTATGTTTGCTGTATACGGTTGTGCGCTGTATATCGGTATAGACGTATTATCGATAGTATAGACGTGTTTGTAATAATTTGGTAGATATTTTGTAATATAGTATATTGGTATAGTAGTATAGGTTAGAAGTTCGTATAGCTCGAAGTTCTATAGTAGGGTATACGTAACTATTATACGTAACTGTCGTATAACACGTTCGTATAGTACGATTGGTTCGCTCGTAACTGTCGAATAACACGTCGTATTATTTGATTAGTTTGGTTCTTATCCGTAATTGTAAGTTATACCTTAGAAGCTTCTAGTATAGTTCTTGTAGCCTAAGGCTATACGTTTATCTGATACTAGTATAGAATATACGCGCAGACCGAATTGGGAAGGTTGTTTCTTCTAGTAATATATAATATAGAAACCTACGGAATTCCGGGCTTATAACCTATTAAAGTAAATGAATAAGTTGCATAGTTTTTTGATTGAGTGTCTGTCTAGTGGATATATATATATGTATACTAACTTATATATATATCTGTTTGTATCAAACAGATCTTATAAGTTATGTATTACGTAGTTTGGAAGTTACTTAAGTTATATATACTAATATACTCTAGGTCAGATACCTAATATACCTAGGTTATATAATATACCTAATGTGCCTAGTATGCCTAGGGTATCCGACATGTCTGATATATCTTACGTACGTAGGTTAGCTAATATAGGTCAGCTGATATAGGTCAGCTAACATGCCCGAGATACCTAGTATACCTGAGTTCTGTAGTTCTATTAATATAATTGGTAGTAGTATTTCGTATTATAGCCTATCGGAGGATTGAATCAGTTTAGTTCCAAGCCGAAAACGCGATTGCCGCTGTCTTCGGCTAGATTACCTACTACAATCGATAGTATATCTCTGTCTCTCTATTAGCTAATCTCGCGTACATCTCGTAGCGCCGTCGCGTCGTTCGTCGTCGCGCTACTACGTCGCGCCGTCGCCTCGTCGTCGTTCGTCGTCGTCGTTCGTCGCGCCGCTACGTTCGTCGTTCGTCGTTCGTCGTTCGTCGTTCGTCGTTCGTCGTTCGTCGTTCGTCGTTCGTCGTTCGTCGTCGCGCCGCTACGTCGTCTCGTCGGCTATTGCTATTACTGCTCGCTATCGCCGCTATCGCCGTCCTCGTCGTCCTCGTCGTCGTATCTATCCCTCTAGTCTGAATCGCGGCCTACTAATACGTTGGTACGAGCGCGAAGGAGTTACTAGCTCTATACTATTCTTATCCTCGTCGTCTACCTCGAATTCGCTATAGCTGTCGCTCTTACCGCTATTACCGTTATTACCGCTATTACCGCTATTATTACCGCTATTATTACCGCTATTAGTACTCTCTATCTCCTCCGCCTGTCGCTTCCTCGCCGTCTGCCTACTTAGCCTCGTAGATGTACGTACGGGCGTAGCTAGTAGTGCGCGTCCTCTATGTCTACCGCCGCGTCTATGTCTACCGCCGCGTCTATGTCTACCGCGCCGTCCGCCGCGCGGCTGTGTGTTCAGGTCTTTATCTCTTCCTCGTACGCGTCCCTATCCGTTTCTACCGCCGCCGCCGCGTGCCGACTGTATGTTTAGGTCTTCATCTCTTCCTCGTACGCGTCCCTGTCCGTTTCTACCGCCGCCGCGTCGTCTACCGCGCCGTCCACCGCGCCGTCTACCGCCGGCGCCGCGTACCGGCTCTGTATTTATCTACGGTATCTATAGTATCTACTAGGCTAGGGTAGTCATTTGAGCCTGTATAGCGGCGAATTGAGCTTGCTATTCAATAAATGCGTCTAGCGATAGGTAGTCTGCGCGTAGGTAGTCTGCGCGTGTCGCTCGTCCTCGTCCTCGGCCTCGTCCTCGTACTAGCGCTAGCGCTAGCGCTGCTACTACTATAGTCGGTCGTAAAGTAGTAGTACCGTATCGATTCTTATAGCCTCTATAAGGTGCTTTATACTTATAGCGCGAATCGTATACTATCTTGTTCTTAAGGCAGATACACCTACCGTGAATACAGCTAGTACTATACTAGCAATACCTCCTACCTTCTTCTAGCGCGGCAATCCGCTAGTTCGCCTATTAATAGATAGGTACCTACGGTTTACTATTACGTCGCGCGAGCTATATAGCATTATCCTCCTTATCTTCCCCGACTAGCGTATTTCGATTGTTAGGGTCGTCGCGCTCGGTACTAGTTAGATCGCGCGCACTTGATAATACGCCTGTACCGGTAGTATAAGAGCGGATAAGTCGAGCTGCTCGCTTTCGTAGCTTTGTCGGTAGCTCGAGCAATCGTAATACCTTACTACTACTAGTATCGTAAGTACCTAGGATAATCTAGAATTCATCGAATGATTTAGTCGTAAGGAACTCCTTGCCTTCTAGTCTGTAAGAGCAGTCTATACCTATAGTATATATAAATACACTACTATAGTAAGGACGCTCGTAATGTTTGTCTACCCTAATGCTCTCGAGTTCAAGATCTAGCTTCTGCTTCTGCTTCTGAATATAGTAGAGGGCTCTCGTACCTACTATAGTATTGATCTTATAATAGTACTCCTTATAGACAAACGCTATTAATATCGTATTCTGTACGTAGCTGAGTTTCGCTTTCTCGCGATCTAGGTAACCGTCGTAGAATAGCGCAAGCTTTATAAAGAAGGTAAGAGTATTATTACGAGAACTAGTTGTCTATGCCTTTAGTCCTTTATAGGCACTCTCCCCGCTAGAAGACACATTATAGCCGAAATACCGTATCTTATTCGTCTATGCCTTTATACATTTCTCTTTGTAGACCTACCAAGCAGTCTATAGGTACCGTATAATCTTCTGCTACCGTTCCGGAGTGTCCTTTATAGTAGTAGTAGGAGCAGTAGGATTGTCGATTAGCCGCGCGATAGTATCTAGCTCTTTATCTATCTCGTTGTCTACCTCCGGGTTACGCTATATTAGATCGTACTAGTCGCTGTCGTTGTCTCGATAGGTCTTACCGCACTTAGCGCGTTTATCAAGGGCGCCGTACGCCTCGTCGAAAGCGAGCTTAGACTCTGCAAACCGGTATTTCCGGTATAATACGAGGAATTCATTAGCGAGCTCGCTTGGTACGAATCGGTTTGTTTCCTTATCCTTCCGCTATCCGAATGTCTTAGATACGTAGGCTCTTACTATAGTATCTATATACTAGGTACAGAGAATAGTCGGTATACCCGGAAAAACAGTACTTATAGTATTTATAGCTGTACGGTCTCTATCGTAAATAAGGACATCGTAATCGTTAATCTTATACGTATCGAAGAGGCGCTCGAGTTGCTATAATGCCTATATATAGCTATCGTAGGTTTCATCTTCTATAAGTATATACGCTAGTAGTAGAACGGATCTAAGGCGGGTAACGAAGTCGAAGTAGAGGAGTAGTAAATCGGACTTTACTACTTTGTAGGTACAGTCGTAGATAAGCACCTTAGCGTTGTTCTTATAGATACTAATAAGCTCTAGGTACGCGAAGAAGACGTATTGGAGCCGGCCTTCGTTATGCTTATAGGCATAGAAGAACTGTTCGTCCTCGAGTGTAGCTAGTATCTAATCAACCGGGGTTTTGCTAATAATAAGCTCGTATCGAATCTTCGCGAACTCGTTATATATATCTCGAAGTATTGGCGTAGTAGTACTACTCGATAGTCCTGCCTTAATAATAAACTCTTCCTTTGCTAAAGCACGTGTCTATAATAGAGAGATACGGTATACCGATACGACGACATATCCGAAGGAACTCGCGAAAGCGTCTACTACGCTATTAGCGGCGATAGAATAGAAGGCCAATCGATTCTATACTCAAATAGTTATACTGCGTCTTTGTACTAAGGGTGAATAACTACTTACTCTATACATCGTCTTTATCGATAGCAGCGATAGTCGCTATAATACGATACCTAATCTTCTGTGTATACTGTTTCTTCTTTGATAGCCGTCTAGTACGCACCTCGACGAGCTTATTAACGCGGTCTCCTCTAGCGCATCTGAGCGCGAGCTTCCTTACCTTGTCTATATATATACCTACGAAGTACTTTCGGCCGCTATTCTTTATCTATACAATACTATAACGAGTACTATAAGCAACGAGATATGCGTATATTGATACCTTATCGGGGAAGCGCTAAGGACGAGGTTTAGGGATAATATACCGTAGTCCGTAGTATACGTTCTTATCCTCTATGTCTACGGAATCACTCGACGAGTACTTAGACTTAGAGTCTGCCTGAACTCGTCTATTTCCGGGCTCTTCTCGTACATTACCTACTACTATTAATAGCCTTTCTTAGCTCTATAATTGGCTCGGATATAGGTCCGCGAGCCAAGGTAGGCGCCTTAGCTTTCTACGTACGACGGTGTTCGTATTCGTGTTCGTAATCGGTACGACGGTGTTCGTAATCGGTACGCTATTCGTAATCGGTACGACGGTATTCGTAATCGGTACGCTGTTCGTAATCGGTACGCTATTGTCGGTGTTCGTAGTCGGTGTAGTAAGCGCTATCGCTATCGTCGTCGCTGTCGCCGTCGCTATCGCCGTCGCTATCGCCGTCGCTATCGCCGTCGCTGTCGCCGTCGCTATCGTGTCCGTATTGCTATCGTACCTACTAAGATCGAAGAAGTCGTTGATATTGCGATTAGTATCTCGCGCTCGTCGTTTGCTAACTTCTCGCGCTAATGCTATCGCTATCCGTACTGCTGTAGCTGTAGTTGTTGCGAGTAATAGCGCGAGTGTCGCATTAGTCTCGTTATCTTTAGGCTTATCGTAGTACTAGTTAATAGCGACTTCGAGCTCTGTATCTGTCTACTACGCTACAAGATTGAGTATAATAGCGTTGAGGCTAGTAACAAAACTACTATAAAGTAGTACTTGGTTATCGTCGTATTCGACGCGCGCCGGCTCTATCGATTCAATCTTACTGTCTGTCTATTAGTAGTGCGCTATACTATATACTACGACCGTGTATATATATATATATGTATGTATATAAGTTAGTATATATGTTTGAGTGCTTTTGGCGTTGTATGAAAAATTTTCACTCTACGCCAAGAAGTATGCCTAAGGCCTAGACTTTAGGGTCAACCCTAAAATGCCTCCCGCTATATATAATTTATACTCCCGCTATATATAAAAACCCTATATTAGGAGAGATATGTATTTACTATTAGTAGTTTTACTACTCCTAGGCTAATAGATTATAGCGCTAAGCTTATAGAAGCCTTACCGTAAGTAAATAACCGGGACTCCTAGGTAGACTATCTAAGCTTTTAAGTTTTATAACCTAGGCTTACGCTAGATTTCAAATTTAAGCTATTACCGTTTTACCTATACTACTACTATATACTAACTCCCCTAGTTTCTAGGGCACGGGATACACTCCCCTTAGTAGAGAGAAAGAAGAAGATAAGAGATACGGGGAAACCCGAATAAGACCGGTAGGGTCCTCTAGAAGGCCCTACCCGTCCTATATAGTTATAGACTTAGACAGGACGTTAATAGAATAAACAAACAAACAAAC